>JAECXW010000404.1:127500-191951 GCA_018153365.1 Drosophila fuyamai | reverse complement strand
AAGAAAACCGAAGAAATCTATAGAAAAACCATAAGATGGGTGGTTTCTAGTACTGTAAATGACCTGTTGGTAGACAGCGTGGTCAGAGTACTATTGATCAAAACTTATGATATCCATATGATTTTGTCAATATATATTGGTAATGAAAAAATTGTATAGATATATGCGATTATATATGAAAATGGTATAATATACCATATATATATGAATTATATCTATATAGCCAAAAATAAATGTATAGAAATCTAAGGAAATCAATACAAATCTATACGATTCCATAGAAAGATATAGAAATAAATACGAAAATATAAAGAAATGTATGGAACTATAAGGCAATTGTATAGAAATCTATAGAAAACTATGGAAATATAAATATTTTGTTTGTTTTTTTTTTTTATAATTAGTCTTTATTTACATCTTCCCATGGGGCATTTAATTAAATTTGTTGAATACATTGATTGAGAAATAAACAATTAAGTTATGTTAATAGTGTGAAGTTGTTTTGTTGTGATATGAAGTTTAGTATCTTTGGAGTATAGAGTGTGAATTTGATGAAGAACTGGAAATTACAGGACCCTGAATGGTAAGTCCAGTGGATGGCATCTGCGTAGTCGTCTAGGTTGATTCCAGTGGATGGCATCTGCGTAGACGTCTAGGTTTATCATTGATGATTATCAAGCTGTAATCTAGAGGGTGAAATTGGTTTGTTGTGATATGAAGTTTAGTATCTGTGGTGAAGAACTGGAAATTATGGGACCCTGAATGGTAAGTCCAGTGATTGGTATCTGCGTAATCGTCTAGGTTGCATTTTATCAATATGTTTTCTGCTGTTCCTTGAAATTTCTTCTACTACGGAAGGGAAATCCAGGTCTCTTTTTATAGTAGTGTTGCGCACGTAAAATGGCGCATTAATTATTTGTTTTAGTATTTTGTTTTCAGCTCTTTCTAGTCTTTTAATGTTCGTGGATGCAGCTGTGCCCCATAGTTCGATTGTAAGTCCATGCAGGCTTGATGATAGATTTATAAATAAGGAGTTTGTTTTTTATTGATAGTTTGCTTTTTCTGTTTATCAGCCAGTACAATTGCCTTTTTTTGTTATTTATTACTTTAATTTTTCCTGAGATGTGTTCTCTCCAAGTTAATTTTGTATTAAGTGTCATTCCTAGGTATTTAGCAGATGTCCTTTGTGGAATGATTGCGTTATTTATGAGGACTGGTGGAGAAATACCTTGTCTAAGACTAAATGTGGTATGCATGGATTTGTCTGCGTTTATTACAATGTTCCATCTCTTTAGCCAAGGTTCTATGTTGTTGATCGCTTGCTGTAAGCCTTGAGCTGCTGTTATGAGAGAATCCGCTGAGACTAAGAATGCCGTGTCGTCAGCGTATGTGCAAATTAATTTTCTTCCGGAAATTTTTAAGAAAAAAATATAATTTTTATTTTCAATTATTTTATGATGTTAAACCTTTATTGATATAATTATTAAACACAATACAGTTTAGTTACTTTCTAATATTTCTTAACCGATCGCGGTCTCGATCAAAATAGGACTGACTCTTCCAATCCCAAATCAAATCCAACGAACCTCGGCCAGGAGCTTTTCTTTAAGAACTTTTGAACTTTAATTTATGTTTAGATTAAAAGCTTAAGATGAAACTGTCGCATCTTATTGTGAAATTCAATTATGCTGGCCGATGCAATTTGTCGGACACTTGAAACGCAAAAGGCGTAATTGATTGAGCTTCGAACGGAAGCTGATGTTTACTTTAATTTTGATTTGTTTAACTTAGCTGTGGAACCAAGATCGGACCTCTAAGTCAAAGGCAAAGACAAAGGCAAATGCAGAGATTGAAATTATTGTTTATAAAAGCCATAAGTGGCCTGGTTTCACGGGTTGGATAACTCTCCCCCTTCTAAAATGGATCGTCCCGATTCAATATGAAATTCATTTAATTGATCTCTTAATTCTGTTAGAAAATTTTCTTGGTTAATAGATTTTTCTGGTTCTGGCCGTTGTTTTTTGGTTACAAATAATATAGCATTTTTGAATTTTATAAAAAGTAAAAATATTAAATATATAATGATTAAAATTAATAATATAAAGGTAAGTGATATTTTAGTATTATTAATTTTAATGAAAGGATTTAAGATATTTATATTATCTAAAGAGAGTTCCGAGTTATTTGATAAAATGTAATCGGATATTTCATAATTTTTGAAGTGGTTCGTACTTATGTAGTCAAGAATTTTGTTTTCCAAATTGGTATATGAGATATTATTAATTTTGGTTGTACCATTAAATGTTATTAAATATGACCCGTTTAAATGGGTGTTGTTAACAATGTTGTTACCATTTATAAGAATGGCACCATCTTGAATGATGTCTATTTTTTTATTTTTTTCTCTTATTTTCTTACAAGTTGATTTCTCGCCATTTAATAATCGGGTAAAACAAGTTTTTTCCTTAATTAAAGTGCAATAATTATTAAAAAGTTCGTTCTTAAAGTTAGACATTTCATAAAAAATATTATCGCATTTTGCGACTTGATTGCTTAATACTAGTTTCCCATCGATTTGAGAAATCGCTCTGGTGTGATATATTTCGCATCTGTTTTTTATTATTGGGTATTTTATATAAATTATTAAAAGTTCTTTATGAAGTGCGATTTTAAAAACAGAGATGTCCATTAAGTCAGCGATAATTACTGGTTTTTGTTCGTGTTTTAATATTTCCATGATATCATCATTGTTTAAAATTTTGGTATTAAAAACGTCAATTTTTGCAAGTGTGATTGTGTCAATTAAATTTTGCAAATCAAATGTTAATAATCGTAAGCGATGTTTTCGCAATGGTAAATCTTGATCAATAAAAACATTTTTAAAATCATCAGAAAGAGATTCTATTTCTTTGAACAATTTGGAATTGATAATAGATTGCTTATTATTATTTTCAATTAATTCATTGATTTTATTCTGTACTTTAATAAAATCATCATGATCCGGAGTTCCAGCTAACCATTTCCACATAGTGCCTAACTCATTTATACCCCTTTTTGATCTGGTTGAAATTAATTGTGATAAAATTAATTCGATTACTTCTAAGTCATATTTAATTTCCCATTGTGATCTTTTATTAGTATCCCTTTTAATATTATCTGATTCCAATTTTATTATTTCTTTATAAAAACTTAAGTTAGTTACGTGAAATAAATCTGCGTATGAATCATACGTCAATACGTCTTTATTGTCCTTGAATAAAAGATACTCGTGACTTGTATAGTCAATTATTTCTGATTTTGTAAATAAAATAAGGTGTAGTATGAGCGCCTGATAAAACATTTTCTGGAAAAGGTAAAAAAATAGGTAATATATAAATATTTAGAATTTCATATTATCCTTGTGAATAATTCTATTTCTACTGTTGATTATTATTTTGTTAGGTAAATTTTCCTTAACTACTTGTTTTTTATATCTAGTTTTAAGTTTATTTCTTTCCCCGTGTTTCTTTTCATAAACTACCTGTCCTACATGATATTGTTTTTCTTTTCTGTTATCATTATGTGTTTCTAACATTTTCTCTTGTGTATTTTTTAAAATTTGAGGAATATTTTCGTGCTCTATTTTATTGTATAGTACGTCAAATGGTTTTTGGTTCGTTGATGAATGAATGCTCTGATTATATTCTTGAGCTGCTCTAATTACTATTTCGGAATAGTCAGTTAAATTAAATTCTTCTTTAATGCATCGAGCTAATTCTGTTAATGTAGAATGTGCCCTTTCAACTTGTCCGTTTGAGGTACTGTGCCTCGGGTCTGCGTAATGTAAAGTTAAACCGCACCTTTGTGCAAAAGATTTAAATTGGGCCGAGGTAAAGCTTGGTTCATTATCTGTCATTATTACTTTGGCTTGTGGAAATTGTTGAAGTAATTCCATTATTTTGTTTTCGATATTTAATTTATTTTGGATTTCTTTTACTACTAGAAATTTTGAATAAGCATCAATACAAGTTATGAAAGTGAGACTTTGCGCGTAATATATGTCAATGTGTAAATTTTCTCCTTCTTTACTTGGGATTGGGGCTTCTCCAATTGGAATTTTAATTGGATGCCTGTTATATTTGTTTTCATTGCAAATTTTACAATTTTTTATATATTCTTTTAATTTTGTGAGTAAGTTTGGCCAATAATACAATCTATTGATTTGTTTATAATTTTCGTCAAGTCCCCTGTGCGCTCGACAATGTGTTTCTTCGATTATAAGTGCTCTGTCTTCAGAATTTTCCACATCTTGGACAAATATTCTTGTATACAAAAATTTATTCATAAAATTTTCTTTAAGTGGTTTTTGAATTCTGTAAAAGTCCTCTAAAGTACAATGAATGCCTACTGTTATATTAGGAGGAATGTATTCTCTTAAGATTGAAATCAAATTTTCGGGAATGTCGAATTCTACTATATGTCTGGTATTTTCAAATATATTAATCGACTCATGTACTGTATACCTCCCCGTTGCTATTAGCAATTGTTGCTTAAACTGGTTTAAGGGTTTTCGGGTTTCTTGTATAACATTCTCAAAGCTACTCTCTGCTGAATGCTGAGTGTTTTGATCTGAGACCGATTCGTTACTTTCAGTTAAGTTGTTAATCTGAATCCTTGATAAAGCGTCTGCAACTACATTAGTTGTACCTGGTTTATAAATGACTTTTGGAGTGAAACTTTCTATGAAGGAATACCAGCGTTTCATTTCTATATTAGGATTTTTATCAGAGATTGCGAAAGATAATGGTTGATGATCGGTCTGAATTTCAATTCCAATCACTCCGTATAAGTAATTTCTTAGATTTTTAAGAGCCCATACTATAGCTAAAAGTTCTTTCTTATTAGTTGCATAAACTTGTTCTGTTTTGGATAAGGTTTTTGAAATAAAAGTAATCGGTTTACCTTCTTGAGATAAAACTGCACCAATTGCGACGTCCGAAGCGTCGGTGGTCAGGGTAAATTTTTTATTATAGTCTGGTTGAACTAATTCTACTTGCGCAATGAGATTTTCTTTCAGCTCGTTAAAAGCTTTAATAGCTGCGTCGTCCAGCTGAATTAACATTTTTGTTGACATTCTTTTTGAAATTTTGCCATTATGACCGCCAAGGTATTTTGTTAGAGGTTTGGCTATAAAAGCGTAGTTTAAAACAAATTTTCTATAATAGCCCGTAAGGCCTAAGAAACTTCTTAGTTCCCGAATATTTTTTGGAAGCGGATATTTAGTAATGGTGTCAATTTTTTCTGGGTCTGTCTTAATGACGTTATAAGATACGATGTATCCTAGAAAACTGGTTTCGCGTTTAAAAAACTTTGATTTTTCTAAAGAGATTTTCATGTTTGCATTTAATAATATATTTATAATTTTGTTTAGGTCTTTATAATGTTGTTCAATAGAATTTGAGAATATTATAATGTCGTCCATGTAGACATGGCATGTTTTCCCTATTTGTTCTCTTAGGATGTCATCCATTGCTCTCTGAAAAATTCTTGGTGCATTTGTTAATCCGAATGGCATTCTTAAAAATTCGTATTTTCCATTATTTATTGAAAAGATGTTTTTTCGACATCAGATTCTTTCATTAATATCTGATGAAAACCTGATTCTAAATCTATTGTTGAAAAATATCTTGCTTTCCCCAAATTAGATAGAATTACTGATGGGTCTTGCATAGGGTACCTGTCAGGTATGGTACTTTCATTTAATTTTTTATAATCAATAACGAGTCTTAACTTACGGCTTCCGTCTTGATTCTCTCCTTTCTTTGGGACTACCAGAACTGGTGAATTGTAAGGGCTTCGGCTAGGCCTTATAATTTCTTCTGATAACATTCTACTGATTTCGCTATTCACAAAGTCGGTGACAGATAAAGCATACGGATATTGTTTCCCGTATATTGGCCTTTCGTGAATAAGATTTATTTCCCCCTTTATGTCTGTTCTAAAAGGAATTTGCATATTTATCTTTGAATGCTCTTTTTCAATATAGTGAACTAATTTTTCTTTTAGTTCTTCTAATTGATCTGTACCTATATTATTTATCTGTTGTTTGTCGGATACCTCATCGACGGCGGGCTTGAAATTTTTACATTTCAAACGATTTTTATTTATTCGATTTTTGACGGAATTTTCTTCGTCGGCACTCTCAGGATTTTTGATTCCCAAGATTTTTTTATTTTGATTGACGGATATTTCTACGTCGGCGTTCTCAGGATTTTTTAATCCCAAGATATTGGTATTTTTGTTGACGGATATTTCTACGTCGGCGTTCTCAGGATTTTTTAATCCCAAGATATTGGTATTTTTGTTGACGGATATTTCTACGTCGGCGTTCTCAGGATTTTTTAATCCCAAGACATTGGTATTTTTGTTGACGGATATTTCTACGTCGGCGTTCTCAGGATTTTTTAATCCCAAGATATTGGTATTTTTGTTGACGGATATTTCTACGTCGGCGTTCTCAGGATTTTCGAATCCCAAGCTTTTCTCACTATTTTCCACAAATAATGAATCTGTGTCTTCGCTACTTTTTCATCAAAATATTTTTGTATAATAAATTCTTTTAACGGAAGAATATTATTTTTTTCTTCAATTAAACTTGTTTTATTTTTTTCCTCATTATCGTAATATTTTAACTTTTCAGTTTTCCCTTTATATTCCAGTACTCCCTTTGCTATATTTATTATAGCTCCAATTTTTCTTAGTAAATTGAACCCAATTAGAAGATCAGATTCTAATCCTTCTATTTCATAAAATAAATGTCGTGTTTCAAATATAGTTATAATATGGTAATACTTAATAATTGAATACCCATGAACTGTAGTTACCTTTTTATATGTTGATAACTCATTTTTATTTTCAAAAATTCCCTTTTTTATGTAACAAGCAGTGGCTCCTGTATCTATTAAAATTTTTAACTGCTTCTTGCTTTTTCTGTCTGTCCTATTTAAATAAGGCATTCCCCTGTAGGGGTCTCGTCTAAAAAATGATCTTCATTAATATTATTTATTCTAATTACTTTATTTGCTGGCTGATTTACAGTTCCCTCAAGTTCCCTTTTTTGAGCTTGAGTTTGCTCTTTATTTTGATTTGGGCGATAGTAATTTGAACGATAATTATTTTGATAATAATTGTTATTATATCTTCCTCGATTATTATTTGCCTGCCAACTATTATTCGGCTGCCGATTGTTATTGGGTTTATTTTGGAGTTGAATCGATGGATCAACATCCATTGGCTCGACAGCTTGTTGCTTTTGAGTGTTGTATTGGTTATTGTTTTGCCAAAAATATCCCTTTTGTGGCCAATTATAATTTTGGTTATTACCCCAATGATTGCCCGTTTTAGTATTATTTGGTCGTACTTGATCAAATCGTAAGTTGTTTCCCTGATATTTATTTTCATTTTTAAACCCATTAAACCTGTTCGCAAATTGAGCACGGAAATTGTTTGATTCTAATTCCTGGACCTTTGCCAAAGCATTGGGTAAATCTGGTGGATTTAATGAGAATAGAGTTTCTGAAATAGATCCATTTAATCCGGATATAAATATTCGTAGAGCGTTGCCCCTTATTGTTTTGTTTGTTTCTTTGGTTATTACACTGTCCTTTCCGTGAGTCATTATGGTTTTGTTTATTAGTAAAGTCATTTTTTTATTAACTTCGTTATAGTATTCTGTAACTGTCATTCGTCCCTGCCTGAGAATACTTAATTCTGACTCTAGGATATGTATTGGTCGTTTATCGTTATATATAAAATCCAATCTAGATAAGATTGCTTGAAAATTTAAAACGGTGCCATGATTGGTAAGAGCATCATGGGCAGCTCCCATAATTTTATTTCGTAAAATTGTTAAAGCAATAAAGTATTGTTCGCTTTGAATTTTATAAAGACTCATAGCAGTTTCCGCAGCTTCCCTCCAACCTACATATTGTGTTGGTTCCCCGGTGAATTTTGGTAAAGATTTTACCACTTCAAGCGTTGTATCGCACTTTATAGTTGGGTCGATTGTTTGTATTTTATAATCCTCTACAGTGTTTGCATCTGTGGCTAATCTATTTTCTAAACCTTCTATTTTCCTGCTCACTTCATTCAACTGAACATTTATTAATCTATTAATTAATTCCACTGTTAGGCCGCCAGCTGTGGCTATACTACCTGCAGAGAAATTTGGTGCTGAACCTCCGGTTGCCATTTTTAATTTTAATTCACCAAAGCAATCTATTAAATCTTCCAGATTGTTTCTCGATGATATTCTTTAATTCACGAATCTATCTTATTGTTTTTATCAACTATTTTATTTTTCTCAATTCCCTGAACTTAAATTAAAATTTTTAATTTTTTATTATTTTAAATTAATTCCTCACGAAACTGTCCCGAAGGGGTTTTCCTTCTGTGAGGTTGTGGGTTGATCTTCCTTCCTTAGTTTGCTTGATCGTTTTTGTGTTGATTTTGGCGAGGGAATGCCCTTCAGCCCTTCCTTCCTTCTTATATATTTTATTTATTTGTTATCGTGTTGAGTTTGGCGAGGGATTGCCCTACA
The DNA here is from genome assembly GCA_018153365.1 of Drosophila fuyamai. NCBI lineage: Eukaryota > Metazoa > Arthropoda > Insecta > Diptera > Drosophilidae > Drosophila > Drosophila fuyamai. The sequence goes on along the minus strand of JAECXW010000404.1, from coordinate 183,373 downwards.
GCCCTTCCTTTTTTTATAATTTATTCGATGATTTTTTTAATTCACTTAGTTTTTCTTTGTTAGTTTTTTCTGTCTTTATTGTTTCTTTTTTTTTTTTTTATTATCCACTGTATTTTTAGTTTAGTTTTGGTTTTTATTTGTGTTAATAATTAATCTTTCGGTCCACCTTTAATATATTTCCGGGTTTAAATGGATTATTACATTAATTGATTTCCATTTAATTTTTGAACAACGATCACTGTCACTATGTTAGGTGTCGTCGACTGGTGATGGATTTTTTAATTTTTCCACTAAAAATGTTGAGTTATTGGCCGCGCGAGCTCCGTTTATATTTAACTTGTTTTTCATTAAATAATTATTTGGAACTTTTTATGACGCGGCCCCACGTTGGGCGCCAATTAATTTTCTTCCGGAAATTTTTAAGAAAAAAATATAATTTTTATTTTCAATTATTTTATGATGTTAAACCTTTATTGATATAATTATTAAACACAATACAGTTTAGTTACTTTCTAATATTTCTTAACCGATCGCGGTCTCGATCAAAATAGGACTGACTCTTCCAATCCCAAATCAAATCCAACGAACCTCGGCCAGGAGCTTTTCTTTAAGAACTTTTGAACTTTAATTTATGTTTAGATTAAAAGCTTAAGATGAAACTGTCGCATCTTATTGTGAAATTCAATTATGCTGGCCGATGCAATTTGTCGGACACTTGAAACGCAAAAGGCGTAATTGATTGAGCTTCGAACGGAAGCTGATGTTTACTTTAATTTTGATTTGTTTAACTTAGCTGTGGAACCAAGATCGGACCTCTAAGTCAAAGGCAAAGACAAAGGCAAATGCAGAGATTGAAATTATTGTTTATAAAAGCCATAAGTGGCCTGGTTTCACGGGTTGGATAACTTGCACGTCATGTGTTGATTATCCATAGATATGGGCATATCAGCTGTATATATAGAATATAAGATTGGGCTCAAAACACTGCCTTGAAGAAGTCCGGCGCAGACTTCTTGTATCGATGATTCTTCCTGGTTGTATCTTACATAAAATTGTCTGTTTTGTAGATATGCCTTGAAAACCAGGTAGTACTGCGTAGGCAGGATCCTCTTGGTTTTGTATAAAAGTCCTTGGTGTTACTCTGTTAAATGCTTGCTTAACATTGGACACGCTATATCCAAGAACCGCATTGTCTCAACTGAGTCTTCTGGATCACACAGTTCGAATGGTTTAAAACTGTTGCTTAAATGTTTAGCGAATGCATTGGCCTTTTCCTGGTTTGAACGACACCACACACCTGATGCAGATTTTACTGGCGGTACTCTTTTTATGGGGCTTTTGAGGTATTTTGTAGCGTTCCAGAGATTGTGTTCTACGCTGCAAGGCTCAAGTTCTTCAAGGTAGGCTTCTAGTGATTTGCTTTTTAAGACTATTAACATTTTTTTAAGTTCCTTGCATGCCCTGTTGTATTGTGTTTTGTCGCTTCTACGTCTACTGGATTGCCAGACCCTTCTTAGTCTCCGTTTTTCCCTTACCAAGGATGCTAGCTCAGTTGTCCAGAGGTACTGGTCTCTTCGGGTTCTTTGGTTTTTCGACGGAATGGCTTCTACTATCGGAGTTGCGATATTTGCTGCTAGGTGTATTTTCCTGACAAGATTTTCCACTTCTTCGTCAACGTCAATAGGTGATTGTAATTCCGGGTGTGGATTCACATTTACTTCTAGCCAATTTTTATATGTTTGGATATTCGTATTGCGTCTTATAAGTTTGACTGCTGCTGTGTACCTTAAATATGAGTTGTTATATAGTATTTTTACCATGCTATGGTCAGAACAGAGTTTGTAGCACGCAGTAGTATGTATCATATTGAGGTCAATACCATTGCTAATAGCGAAGTCCAAAATGTCTGGTATTTTGGTAAGGTCAGTGGGCCAGTAAGTGGGTTCTGCTGTTGCATGAACGTTGAAGCTCAGTTCTTGAATACATTTAAGGAGTGCTCTACCTTTATGGTTGGTTAATCTGGAGCCCCACCAGGTGTGTTTAGCATTGAAGTCACCACCAATAATACATCTTTGTCCTAGATTGGACAGTTTTTGAGCTAGTTGCTCATGAGCTATTGTGTACCGAGGAGGTAAGTATGCTGCAGCGATGGTAATTTTGCCTGTCGGTGTCAGTAAGTGTATTTTTGCACATTGTATCCATTCAAGTTGGATGGATTCAAGTTCTTCGTATTGAATGCCGCGCTTCACGATGATTGAGGCTCCCCCCCGCATTCTGTCGCCCGGGTGATTTGCGTTAACTATATTATAACCTGGTATAGTGAAGTGGGATCTGCTGTTGAAATGAGTTTCGGAAACTAGCATTATATCTACTTGGTTTTTTTTAATGTAGTGTTCGACTTCAGGCTTGCTTTTAGTCAAGCCGTTTGCATTCCTTATGATTATCTGAGTATTTATGGACATTGTGTGTTAAATTGATTAGAGAACATGGCCATCATCATACTTTTAGCTGGTTAAACATTGTATTCATCATGCTTTCCATTTTTTTCATTATTCTCTGTTCCAGGTTATTTTCTTGGTCCGGGGATCCCTGGTTCGTGAATTGGTTATTGACACAGGGTTGTGAAGCTCCCCTCTTGGCAATATTGGCATAACTGAATCTGGAGTTCTCATTTGTAGAAGTGTTGGGGGCAGCATTTTGCTGTGGAACGCGATAAATCGGAGACTTTGCCTCTGTCTTTGTTTTAGGATTATATCGTTTTTTGGCTTCCAATCGAATATTACCTCCGCCTGTGGCTTTGTAGGAACGATAATCATAGTTAGACTCTTTTTACTTGAATTTCATATCATACGCGTCACTAATAAGATGACGATGCATTTGGCTACGATCTGCGTCACTAATAAGATGACGATGCATTTGGCTACGATCTGCGTCACTAATAAGATGACGACCCATTGGCTACTATGTGGTATAAAATATATTATATATATATATATAAAATATAATATAATACAATATAAAATTATCAAAAATATATGATAATTCTAATTTGTTTATATTATAATATATATTATAATATATTTTCTATTGGTTTATCGAATCATCAAGCAAAGGATAAGCTTCAGTGGATCGCAGTATGGCAGCTGCTCAACCACTTACAACACCTTGCCTGTTACAAAAGTCGTTTACAATTGATTCTAGGCTTTGTCATTGTATTAAATAATGTTTTTATATGTAACTAGCGCGGCATCAGGTGATCGAAGATCCTCCCAATTTACTATGTTACAAATTACATTGGCATCACATCCATTGTCGTTCATAAATGAATATAAACTTTAAATGGTTTAGAAGCCATACAATGCAAATTGCCCCTTATTTATCATTGCAGTCCAGCACGGATACGACCTTAGAGGCGTTCAGGCATAATCCAACGGACGTAGCGTCATACCACTGTTCGCTCGAACAAGTATTGTGCCATTGGTCCGTACCTGCGGTTCCTCTCGTACTACGCAGGAATGCTGTCGCAACAACGTTTTGTCATTAGTAGGGTAAAACTAACCTGTCTCACGACGGTCTAAACCCAGCTCACGTTCCCTTGCATGGGTGAACAATCCAACGCTTGGTGAATTTTGCTTCACAATGATAGGAAGAGCCGACATCGAAGGATCAAAAAGCGACGTCGCTATGAACGCTTGGCCGCCACAAGCCAGTTATCCCTATGGTAACTTTTCTGACACCTCTTGTTAAAAACTCTTTAAACCAAAAGGATCGATAGGCCGAGCTTTTGCTGTCCCTGTGTGTACTGAACACCGAGATCAAGTCAGCATTTGCCCTTTTGCTCTATGTGTGGTTTCTGTCCGCACTGAGCTGGCCTTGGGACACCTCCGTTATTATTTGAGAGATGTACCGCCCCAGTCAAACTCCCTACCTGGCAATGTCCTTGAATTGGATCATACCTGAGTAATTGGAGTTATACCAAATTTTCAAATCAAAAATACATAAATGCACTGTTTTATTAAAGAATTTGTTTGCGATTATATAACAAACTCGTGATACTTTGATCAAGAAGCTTGCATCAAAACCCAATACCATAAGATATAATAAATATATCCGTATAATGGCTAGGAAATGATACACGTTCCATTTAATCAAGTAAGTAAGGAAACAATAAGAGTAGTGGTATTTCATTGGCGATACCAAACCGAGGTCTAATATCTCCCACTTATTCTACACCTCTTATGTCTCCTTACACTGCCAGATTAGAGTCAAGCTCAAAAGGGTCTTCTTTCCCCGCTAATTATTCCAAGCCCGTTCCCTTGGCTGTGGTTTCGCTAGATAGTAGATAGGGACAGTAACTGTTTCGGATCCCTCCGAACTTATTTAACGTGGCGTGTTCCACACTGAAGGGATTACAACCACGACACTCGAATATACCCACAAGTGAGCATATAGTGCACGTGTCTAGGTTAAGCGCCAGACCAACGCCCCGTTCCGGAGACTATAGCTATGTACATAGCCTCCATCCCGGTCACAATTCGAGCACTTGCTGTCGGGCAAGGAACTCCCCCTTGTTCAGGAGCGAGACCATCTAAAATCTCTGCCGATCTATGGATCACGGCACCCGGTTGATTAACGCAACTCCACGTCGAACACGAAGGTTCTACCCGCGATATAGGTCGACCACAGCCACCACGATACTCCCACTAGGGGGCCTACCTCAATGGGCAGCCTTGGACTGCTGCCCAACCCGTGGTCCCGAAGTTACAGGCTCGGTAGGCCTGACCCCTTTTGCTCCGACCAGCACGGATGAGGCAACCGCAAGGTCATGTTAGTCGCCTCCTACGACAAGTCATGACAAAACTGTGGTAGAATTCTCCGCCGCTAGCCACACGGCAAGGCAACTGGGGCTAAAGCCCTGTTCTCCTCTGAAAAACTGCATCAGCAAACTCACCTAGCCTCCGTGTCCTGTCCTCGTCCTCCAGGATCGCATCAAACGTCCAGTTTCCGCCAACACGCTGCACACCAAGTCCATCGAGGTCCCGCAAGTCTGCATATAACGGACAAGCACAAAGGATGTGCTCCCAGTCCTCTTGCGGATCGCCACATGAGCATGCGGCAGTATCGCTGAGGGCCCTCCTATGCAGAAATGCGTTAAACGATCCGTGCCCTGTAAGCAAGAATCCCATGCGCATCGGAAATCCAAATTCCGGGTTCCTGTAAACGAGCCTCACATCAGGAATGAACCTGTTGGTCACCCGTCCTGGTGCACCAACGTCATCCCATCTGACTTGCCACTGCTGTAGCAAGCACTCGTCCAGCCGCACAATTCGTTGCTTCTGGCTCAGACCCGAGAGGTCTTCGCCGTAGAGCAGGTCGTATTCCTCCAACGGGTTTCCACGCTTCAGCTTGTATTTGACTGCTATTCGCATAGCAGCCAAGTCAAGCGGGGGAGCTCCAGCAAGCACCTGCAGTGCCGCAGTGGACACTGTTCGGCATACCGGAAGGCTTCCTAAAAGGATCAGCCTCTGGCAGGCAGTTAGCCGCGAGCGTGCGACCACTTGCCTCGTCGTAATGACATACCATACCGAAGCACCAAATAGCACACAAGGCGCCATGAGTCCGGCATATATGGTCCGCCTGGCTCGAGGACTGAATCCCCAGTCGGCTCGAAGCACACGCGCCAATGCTCCAACGACTCCAGTCATCCGCTGTCGAAGCGATGTGACGTGCATGAGGAAATTCATGCGCTCACTGACTGTGATGCCAAGGTACCGGCAGCTGCTGACGTACGGTAGGTTTGCTCCTGCAAACCGTACCGAGGGGGCACGCCTAAGGATACCCTTCAGCAGCATTATAACCGTCTTACTGGTGGAAACGGCAACACCAACTTCCGCTCCCCACGTTTCAACGATGGACATCAGCTGCGCTCCTTTTTCCTCTAGCATGGCTCGGGAATTTCCCTCGATGAGAAGCACTAAGTCATCCGCGTACGCACTAAAAATGCAGTACGGCTCAAGGCGCTGTAGCAGTACATCCATTAGTAGATCCCAAATAAATGGGCCACTAATTGATCCTTGCGGGCAACCTCTGGTTACAGAGACTTCAACTGTCCCATAACCACTTCTGATCTTAGCACTCCGGCCGGAGAAAAAGCTCTGCCACAAGCTCATTTCCCGGCATCCCAAGTCAGCTAATCGGCGCAGTGCAGCGCTCCACTCGACGTTGTCGAACGCTCCTTTGAAGTCGACGAACGCTCCGAGCACGTATTTCGCCGGGCTGGCGTCAACACTGCTCTTCACGTGACTCCAAGCATCCTCCACACATCGTCCTTGGCGAAATCCGAACTGCCATCTGCTGCCTTCCGGAAGAACTTCTCTCACACGATCAACCATGATGGCCTCGAGCACCTTCCCAAAGACAGGCAACAAGCAAATCCCCCGGTATGAGGACGGCTCGCACCTGTCCTTGTCGGGTCCCTTGAGTAGGGCCACTACACGTGGACACTTCCACTCTCTGGGAAAATATCCCAGCCGTATGCAACGGGATAGGAGCTCCGTCAGGTGCTGAGGAATAGCGCGCCAGACTGCCTTGCAGATTGTGCCGTTGATGCCGTCCATGCCAGGCGAGCGTCTGCTCTTCAACCTGGCGACACAAGCGTCAACCTCGGCAGCTTCCAAGGGCGGTGGGACCGCCTGCGCTATGGCAATCGGTGCATCGGACTCCGCAACTGGAAAAAAGTTACGGAGGAGCACTCGCGCACAGTCACCCCAATCGGTAACCAGCTCGCCATTCACGCGAAGGCACCCAATCTCCGTCCGTCTGCGACCTCGGCAAATCTTGTACACGCGCCCCCAGGGATCGTGTGAATTTTCTCCCACGAAGCGTCTCCAGTCCTCCTCCTTGGTCGTCAGGATGAGCTTCTTGTATTCCGCTGAGGCATGCCTCAGCTGAACGACAAGTTGCTCAGTCGCAGCCACATCGCCCTGGCGGCGAGCATCCTGGACTCGGCGTCGCAGTCTCCTGACCACGCGGCGCTTGGAGCTCAGGTCGGCAGTCCACCAACCTACTCTCCTGCTACGAAGTCCCGGCGTCCTACGGCCCAGGGCCAGATCGCACACGTCGTGCACGGTCTGCCGAAGGCATGCGACTTGGTGGTCCAACGGCGCTTCTGAGAAGTCTTCCGGAAGTCCGGTTGCCCTCCTCACAATCTCCTCTTCGAACAACCGCCAACGTGCATTGGAGAAGTTCCAGGATGGCACAGGAGCTATGCTCTCAACTGTGCGCGCGGTTGCCAAAGTAGCCACAACACTAATGCGGTTATGGTCACTTGACTCCCACTCATCCACTCTCCACTCATATGTGGCCAGCATAGATGCTGCATGGTTGGCGATCGTCACGTCGATATCGCTCCGCGCTCGGTAATTATCGAACGTGAACACCTCGCTAGGCTGGTTCAGGGCGGCGGCTCCTTTCTCCAGTATCCACTCAGACAGCAGCTCACCCCGGGTGTTGTTAGCTTGCCTCTCGGAGTGCCGAGAGAGCTTGCTAAACCACATGGGGGACACTGCGTTCGCATCCAGTCCAAGGATTGCTGGGTACCTGCTGGCCTGCAGCAGGACCTCATCCATATATCTGAGGTACGGCTCTAGCTCGGTGTCGAACTGGCAGTATACTGAGCAAAGGAAGATTGAGCCAAAACTCCCTTCTAATCTCACGCATACGCCAAAGTCGGTGGTGACGCCCCCCGACCCCCCCCCCCCCCCCCCCCCCCCCCCCACCCAAACCAACCGTGCCCCCTTTGTTTTTTTTTTCCCCCCCCCAAACCTTTTTTTTTCCCTCCCCCGGGGGGGGGGTTCCCCAAACCCCCCCCCCGCCCCACCCCAGGGGAAAATTCCCAATGGGAAAATGTCTTTTCCACCCTAGAACGCGTTGTTTTCACCGGGAAAACTATGTCCGCTTTGTCCACTCGCACTCACGAACCTGTTCCACAGGTTTTTGCTATTTAATATAGCCCACAACTAGCACTTTGAATTTATATACACGGAACACACGTTCAGCACGTCCGTCGTTAATCCATTCATGCGCGTCACTAATTAGATGACGAGGCATTTGGCTATTTTTTTTTTTTTTTTTTTTGATCGCTAAGGTATGGAAATCTTCGAAAGATACTAGGTCCGCCATCACCTTGTGTGGTCGGGTAATGTCTAGCATGCACGATTCACTGCTTTATTAGAACCTTCTTCACGTTGATGGTTCTGCAGTGCCTACGTACTAAAACCATCCTTATATTGTATGATTACCAATATCGCGATGTTTGTGCCTATTTTGATGTTATGCCAAGGCAGCAGGCATTATGTTTATATGTACCAACGACTTTCAGGCTACGTAATCTCTTGAGTATCCACTTAGATACATGAATTGTCTAAAGCAGCTAAGACTGCCTCGCATCACTTGGATGCTTATGATATGGCTATCATATTTGCTAAGGAGACCCTTCGCAATCAACCGTTTGACCGATCGACCACTCCAGATCCCCCTCCAATTAATGGTGGCAGAATGGAATTCAATGTCATGTGTGCCTACGAACTTACGCCGCAATTCCGTTCGTATGTCCGGTGTATCGTATTTTTGGATTTTGCGTTGATGCGCATCGTCCAAAGGGTGTCCGTCTGTCGTTACCTGCACGTCAATCACATCAATGTGATTTGGTCGGACTACTACCAGGTCTGGTTTACGGAGGCCGGATTCTCCCTGCAGACTTGGTTCAACAATGACCACGCAGCCTCTCTCCTCAAGTCCCCGCTTGATTCGATTTACTACGCAGTTGTGTCTAGCTACTCGCCTCCCATGCGAGCGATAGCATTTTTGCATGATGTGGTTTGTTGTTTCGGGAGCATCACATCCTGCACGACACTGTCGATCCAATTCGTGCCTTCCCCTCGTAGTACGAGACTTTGTGGGTAGGGCATTTATCCGCAGTTTAATACCGTCAACGTATTCCTTTCCTGTTAGCAAACGCGTGGGTTGACTTACCCATCCGTGTTGCGGGCCATAATGACCCGCTTCACGGAGACCGTTACCATCAACAGACATGTACAATCTATCTGCCCAAAACTTTTCTATTGCCGGACGCGATAACAATTCATTTTGTTCAGCTAGCAACCTAACTCGGGCCTTCTGCATTTCGGTTTCGATGAAAGAGCTGGCTACCTCGGATTGGTCGAAGTGAGGCCATTTTATATTGCTCAAACGTCGTAGGCGAAGCATCGGTGCCATCCATCGCAATGATGGAATCCCGAGTCCCCCACATTTTGGAGGGGCATGAACGAATGCTATCGGCACATCCGGTGGTAAATCTAACCATTTACGCACATAGAATCGTATTAATTTGTCAAATTTCCGTAACGCGCCTATCGTCACACTCCCAAGGGTCAGCTTGTGATAGAGTTGTGGGATGAGGACGGTTCGGAGGGCAAATAACTTCTGTTGAGGTTTTAGGGGAGCTTCGGACAATCTTTGTAGCTTTGGACCAAGGTCCTCCGCCGGATTGCATTTCACTCTCCCGCCTGCATTAAATTTAATACCTAAATACTTCCACTCGTCTATACGTTTCAATGCTGGACATCCGTTCAAGCCTACACGGAAGCTCTGTGGGTCTAACACAGTACACTTCTGCTTCGGCTGACCCTTAATACCAACAGTGAAACACTTGTCAGCATTAAGTCGGAGACCGACAGTGGCTAGAAAGTCAACTGTCTTATCCAACAAAGTTTGTAATCCTAAACGAGTTTCCGCAAAAAGGACTAAATCGTCAGCAAACGCGGCCGCGTTTGTCATAGCAGTTCCGACCTTGGCACCAATTTCTTTGGGAAAGGCTCTAAGTAACCTGTCGATAACCAGATTAAATAGAATAGGCGACAGAGGGTCACCCTGCTTCACTCCTCTAGCAGGGACGAATTCCTCTGAACACCAACCTTCTCCGCAGAGACTGGTACCCCCAACCTCGTACGAATGTTGTACGTAGTCAACGAAGCCCTTCGGTACGCCATAAGCTTTTAGGGTGTTAACAATAGCTGCATGAGACAAAGAGTCAAATGCCTTGCTTACATCCAGATTGGCAATGTAGCAAGAGCTAAAGCTTTTATGGCTACTCCTCAGAACTAAGTCAACTATCGTCGCATTATCGGCACATCCGTCTGTTGGTAAGAAGCCCCGCTGACGCGGGTCCCAATTGACTGATGAGGCCAATCGGGTTGCTAAAATCGCATTTAACTGTCTTACTAAGACTGAAGGCACCGATATTGGACGAAAGTCTTGCGGTCGTTTTGCCGTCGCCATCTTCGGGATGAAAATGGTTCTGGCTAGTCGGATAAAGTGTGGTAATTTTCCGCACCATAGAATTAGGTTCATTATGCGAAGCATAATGCCTGATGGCACCTCCCTTGCAGATTTCGGAGTTATCCCATCAGGCCCCGGAGAGCTAGATAATGCGACTCTTGACGCCCTTAGATCGCGCTTTGTAATAGCGGACCATACCCCCTCGAGCGAGTGATCCATTGGAGTCACTATATTTTCGCAAGAGCTTGGGCTAGGCTGAGTCATTATCTCCCTCCAATAGGGTTCCATAAATTCTCGGCTTGGCATTACCGACTCATCAGTTTCCTCGAGCAAGGACTTAATGCATCTTCCTTTATGCTTATCCCAGTTTCGCTGGATGACAGCGTACTGCTGCCTTCTGCTTTCTCTCCTATTCCGAGGCCGCCGTGTCGGCCTCGTCAGCATGCGTCGTGCACCCTGTACCGGAAAAATTCCTTGGAGATAAGCGGATAAGTTTTGGAGAGTGGTTTCCTTCCCATCGAGTTGCGCCCTATCAACGATAGTTTGCAATTCTTGGGCTCTCCATTCGGAAGAGCAAACTACGGGGCTATACCCGCGTAGCGTCCGCAAGATTTCACTGTTCGACTGTTCTTGTGGATTGATTGGAGATGATTCAGATGTTGATACTCGTTGGTTTTGCTCACTATTACTAGGGCGGCGCCGTATGGTTAGTCTAGCAACTTCTGGGGCGAGAGCTGATTGCCCTCTTATCAGCTCGACTTTCTCCTTATAATCGCCCCTCTGTCTCGCCTTTTTAACGGCTTCGACGCTACGGTTCGTGAATATGTCCGCTAGTTGCTTGTTTATGTGTTTGATACCATTTGCCGTGAGCTCAACCTCCTTTCTCGCCATCATCATCTTCTCTTCCTCACTCCACCTTGCTTTGATATCGACACGTCGACGAATTTCATCAAGTTCATCTGGGTGCCGATACCTCATATGTACACCGAGTCCTCTTTGGCATGCAAAAACTCGTTCACATATTGTGCATGGTACTCTCGAGAGAGTAGCCGATGCCGTTGGTATATATTGGTTCCCTGGGATGCTTTCCACAGGGGTCGGGGTCGTCATCGAAGAATCAATCGTTGTCCGAGGCTCATTTTCATTTGTACTAGTTCCAATATATTTATTCCGCCGGGTAACCAGCCCTTTGGAAATTTTTCGCCACTCAAATTAGCTGTTAGTCAGTAAAGCACGCTGATTAACATTTTATTGCCAGTCAGTTCACCACGCTGACTAACATTTCCGGAGAACACCACGAGGAGGTTTTGAGAAGACTTGAGTCTTCGACAAGACTTACAAATTGCAGAATAAATTCCCCTAATGCATATCGAGACTCCAGTTCTCCTTAAGAGAGTCATAGTTACTCCCGCCGTTGACCCGCGCTTACTTGAATTTCTTCACTTTGACATTCAGAGCACTGGGCAGAAATCACATTGTGTCAACACCCGCTAGGGCCATCACAATGCTTTGTTTTAATTAGACAGTCGGATTCCCCAAGTCCGTGCCAGTTCTGAATTGATTGTTAATTGATAATCGTTATAATTAATAAGAACTAATTGGTTTGACCCAATTAGTATTCTTAAAAATTTTAGCAAGAAAGTTCCACAATTGGCTACGAAACTAAACTATCCGGGGAACAAGTTACCACCATAAATGATAGAAACTCTATTTACCCAGAACGAGCACATAAACCATGTTATTGTTTCCCAATCAAGCCCGACTATCTCAATCTTCAGAGCCAATCCTTATCCCGAAGTTACGGATCTAATTTGCCGACTTCCCTTACCTACATTATTCTATCGACTAGAGACTCTTCACCTTGGAGACCAGCTGCGGATATTGGTACGGCCTGTTGAGAAGTTTGCGTGTCCCCACCATAAATTTTCAAGGTCCGAGGAGAAAATATCGACACAACAGTATATGTCATGCTCTTCTAGCCCATCTACCATATCTCTCTGCGAAAGACTTCCATGGTAGTACGGCTATAAAACAGAAAAGAAAACTCTTCCGATATCTCTCGACGGCTTCTTTATGGTCGTTCCTGTTGCCAGGATGAGCACGAGGCCCATATTTAATAACAAACGGATACTCAACAGGTTACGGAATTGGAACCGTATTCCCTTTCGTTCAAAATTATTCAAGTATATTATTATTGGCATTTATTCATATATATATATTCGCTTTTTGTTTTTACTTGAAAATTTTCGGCTTTCGCCTTGAACTTAGGACCGACTAACTCGTGATCAACCACTGTTCACACGAAACCCTTCTCCACTTCAGTCCTCCAAGGTCTCATTCGATTATTTGCTACTACCACCAAGATCTGTACCAATGGCAGCTCCATGCAGGCTTACGCCAAACACTTCTACGCATACCATTGTACCTTCCTACTCACTAAAGTTTCAAAATTTATATTACAAGTAACATAAATCATCTACTTTAGCGGTAATGTATAGGTATACAACTTAAGCGCCATCCATTTTAAGGGCTAGTTGATTCGGCAGGTGAGTTGTTACACACTCCTTAGCGGATTACGACTTCCATGATCACCGTCCTGCTGTTTTAAGCAACCAACGCCTTTCATGGTATCTGCATGAGTTGTTAAATTGGGCACCGTAACATTACTGCCTCGCATCACTTGGATGCTTATGATATGGCTATCATATTTGCTAAGGAGACCCTTCGCAATCAACCGTTTGACCGATCGACCACTCCAGATCCCCCTCCAATTAATGGTGGCAGAATGGCCGCCGTGTCGGCCTCGTCAGCATGCGTCGTGCACCCTGTACCGGAAAAATTCCTTGGAGATAAGCGGATAAGTTTTGGAGAGTGGTTTCCTTCCCATCGAGTTGCGCCCTATCAACGATAGTTTGCAATTCTTGGGCTCTCCATTCGGAAGAGCAAACTACGGGGCTATACCCGCGTAGCGTCCGCAAGATTTCACTGTTCGACTGTTCTTGTGGATTGATTGGAGATGATTCAGATGTTGATACTCGTTGGTTTTGCTCACTATTACTAGGGCGGCGCCGTATGGTTAGTCTAGCAACTTCTGGGGCGAGAGCTGATTGCCCTCTTATCAGCTCGATTTTCTCCTTATAATCGCCCCTCTGTCTCGCCTTTTTAACGGCTTCGACGCTACGGTTCGTGAATATGTCCGCTAGTTGCTTGTTTATGTGTTTAATACCATTTGCCGTGAGCTCAACCTCCTTTCTCGCCATCATCATCTTCTCTTCCTCACTCCACCTTGCTTTGATATCGACACGTCGACGAATTTCATCAAGTTCATCTGGGTGCCGATACCTCATATGTACATCGAGTCCTCTTTGGCATGCAGAAACTCGTTCACATATAGTGCATGGTACTCTCGAGAGAGTAGCCGATGCCGTTGGTATATATTGGTTTCCTGGGATGCTTTCCACAGGGGTCAGGGTCGTCATCGAAGAATCAATCGTTGTCCGAGGCTCATTTTCATTTATGCTAGTTCCAATATATATATTCCGCCGGGTAACCAGCCCTTTGGAAATTTTTCGCCACTCAAATTAGCTGTTAGTCAGTAAAGCACGCTGATTAACATTTTATTGCTAGTCAGTATACCACGCTGACTAACATTTCCGGAGAACACCACGAGGAGGTTTTGAGAAGACTTGAGTCTTCGACAAGACTTATAAATTGCAGAATAAATTCCCCAAATGCATATCGAGACTCCAGTTCTCTCCCTTAAGAGAGTCATAGTTACTCCCGCCGTTGACCCGCGCTTACTTGAATTTCTTCACTTTGACATTCAGAGCACTGGGCAGAAATCACATTGTGTCAACACCCGCTAGGGCCATCACAATGCTTTGTTTTAATTAGACAGTCGGAATCCCCAAGTGCCAGTTCTGAATTGATTGTTAATTGATAATCGTTATAATTAATAAGAACTAATTGGTTTGACCCAATTAGTATTCTTAAAAATTTTAGCAAGAAAGTTCCACAATTGGCTACGAAACTAAACTATCCGGGGAACAAGTTACCACCATAAATGATAGAAACTCTATTTACCCAGAACGAGCACATAAACCATGTTATTGTTTCCCAATCAAGCCCGACTATCTCAATCTTCAGAGCCAATCCTTATCCCGAAGTTACGGATCTAATTTGCCGACTTCCCTTACCTACATTATTCTATCGACTAGAGACTCTTCACCTTGGAGACCAGCTGCGGATATTGGTACGGCCTGTTGAGAAGTTTGCGTGTCCCCACCATAAATTTTCAAGGTCCGAGGAGAAAATATCGACACAATAGTATATGTCATGCTCTTCTAGCCCATCTACCATATCTCTCTGCGAAAGACTTCCATGGTAGTACGGCTATAAAACAGAAAAGAAAACTCTTCCGATATCTCTCGACGGCTTCTTTATGGTCGTTCCTGTTGCCAGGATGAGCACGAGGCCCATATTTAATAACAAACGGATACTCAACAGGTTACGGAATTGGAACCGTATTCCCTTTCGTTCAAAATTATTCAAGTATATTATTATTGGCATTTATTCATATATATATTCGTTTTTTGTTTTTACTTGAAAATTTTCGGCTTTCGCCTTGAACTTAGGACCGACTAACTCGTGATCAACCACTGTTCACACGAAACCCTTCTCCACTTCAGTCCTCCAAGGTCTCATTCGATTATTTGCTACTACCACCAAGATCTGTACCAATGGCAGCTCCATGCAGGCTTACGCCAAACACTTCTACGCATACCATTGTACCTTCCTACTCACTAAAGTTTCAAAATTTATATTACAAGTAACATAAATCATCTACTTTAGCGGTAATGTATAGGTATACAACTTAAGCGCCATCCATTTTAAGGGCTAGTTGATTCGGCAGGTGAGTTGTTACACACTCCTTAGCGGATTACGACTTCCATGATCACCGTCCTGCTGTTTTAAGCAACCAACGCCTTTCATGGTATCTGCATGAGTTGTTAAATTGGGCACCGTAACATTACGTTTGGTTCATCCCACAGCGCCAGTTCTGCTTACCAAAAGTGGCCCACTGGGCACATTATATCATAGCCTTAAACTTCATATCAAGAAAGTTAAGGTTCTTACCCATTTAAAGTTTGAGAATAGGTTAAGATCGTTTCGACCCTAAGGCCTCTAATCATTCGCTTTACCAGATAAGATTATTTTATATAACATTAAAATGCACCAGCTATCCTGAGGGAAACTTCGGAAGGAACCAGCTACTAGATGATTCGATTGGTCTTTCGCCCCTATACTCAATTCTGACAATCGATTTGCACGTCAGAACTGTTTCGGCCTTCCATCAGGGTTTCCCCTGACTTCAACCTGATCAAGTATAGTTCACCATCTTTCGGGTCACAGCATATCTGCTCAAGGTACGTTCCAGTTAGAGGCATAAATAATATAAATATCATTATACATAACTATATAGAACGCCCCGGGATTGTGTTAATTAACTATAAATAGTTAAAAAACTAATCCCATTAATAGTCAAGTTAATTACGCTATTAGGTTTATATCCCAATAACTTGCACATATGTTAGACTCCTTGGTCCGTGTTTCAAGAGGGGTCCCGAAGGTATCCTGAATCTTTCGCATTGTTAATCATACAAATGCTTATAATAAACACAAAAATCAATGATAATTATGCCATTATATATTTCTGAAAAATTAACGCACTGTATTCATATAAATCTATCAACACTTTATCAAATTAATGACATTTAATCTGTGTTAAAACGCAAGCATTTTAATTGGAATAAACTATAAGCCATATTTTATGATAAATTTTGTATGTTAATAGATTACAATGTCCTTATATGGAAAAAATGCACACTATTATCATAATATAGTTTAAATATTAAAATTTTAATGATGAATTTTCCATAATGAATATTCAGGTTCATCGGGCTTAACCTCTAAGCAGTTTCACGTACTGTTTAACTCTCTATTCAGAAGAACTCTGAACTCTGACTTATTTACGGTACTTATTTACTATCGGTCTCATGGTTATATTTAGTTTTAGATGGAGTTTACCACCCACTTAGTGCTGCACTATCAAGCAACACGACTCTTTGGCACATCTAGTAATCATTAACGTTATACGGGCCTGGCACCCTCTATGGGTAAATGGCCTCATTTAAGAAGAACTTAAATCATTAATTTCTCATACTAGAATATTGACGCTCCATACACTGCATCTCACATTTTCCATATAGATAAAGTGACTTAGTGCTGAACTGATTTCTTTTCGCTCGCCGCTACTAAGAAAATCCTTGTTAGTTTCTTTTCCTCCCCTAATTAATATGCTTAAATTCAGGGGGTAGTCCCATATGAGTTGAGGTTGTATATAGCTTTTTATTAAATTAATTCTTTGTATAAATGAGAAAACATTTTTAAATTCGTCTTTAAATTGGCAATATATATATTAATATATATAAATATATTGAGATATGTATTATATATATTTAATTATTATTTTGTATAGTAACGAATCAACGAAGTGCAATAACATTTCCAACAGCTTTCGATTTTCGAATCATTAATAAGAGACAATTCTAGATAAATTTTTAATGCTAGACATTTCTCAGTATCATTTGATTGAAAACGAAAATATTTTTCTTCGTTTATCACATTCAAATTATTTACAACAATGTGAGGTAATGTTTTTCATAGATTTCTTTTAATATTATGAATAAAATAATATTTATCCAATAATATACCATATGCTTATAAATTTAATTTTAAATTTAAAAACAACTTAATTAGCATAGTCTTACAACCCTCAACCATATGTAGTCCAAGCAGCACTATAAAATTAATTAAAGTACATAACAGCATGGACTGCGATATGCGTTCAAAATGTCGATGTTCATGTGTCCTGCAGTTCACACGATGACGCACAGTTTGCTGCGTTCTTCATCGACCTATGAGCCGAGTGATCCACCGCTTAGAGTTTTATATATTTGTTTTTTTTCAATTTGTCAATTATGTTTTTATTGAAAGAAATTAAAAATACACCATTTTACTGGCATATATCAATTCCTTCAATAAATGTTTGTTTTATACCTAAAAAGAATGCTGCGAAATGTCTTAGTTTTATATAAACAATATATACCAATTTTATGCTCGATATTAATATAATTTCTAATTATTTTAATATATATTGCAATTTATATAAAACATTAACCTGCATACCAGGTACAACATTATATATTTTAGGTTGTTGCATTAACCAATGTATGCCCATAACTGAGATGAACAATACATATGCGCAACGCGTGTATATTATGGTCCATATACACATATTATATAGTTTGGATTGGTCTTTTTCTTTCGTCTTTTTTATATATGGAATTTTTTAGCCTTATTATTATTCCATTCGCCTTTCACATCCTCTTTTTCATTTCATTATCGCCATTTTTATACCCGTTACTCGTAGAGTAACGGGTATATTGTATTCGTGCAAAAGTATGTAAAAGGTAGAAGGAAGCGTTTCCGACCCTATAAAGTATATATATTCTTGTTCAGGATCACTAGCCGAGTCGACTTAGCCATGTCCGTCTGTCCGTCTGTTTGTCCGTCTGTCTGTCTGTCTGTCCGTATGAACGCTGAGATCTCGGAAACTATACAAGCTAGAAGATTGGCATTTTGCATGTAGATTTTAGGAGTTCCTACGCAGCGCAAGTTTGTTTCAAAATGGTGCCACGCCCCCTCTGACGCCCACAAGCCACAAGCTGTGACCACAGTTTTGATGCTATTATGAAATTTTTTTTTTATATGTATTTGTTTCGTCAATACCTATCGATTGGGCAAATAAAAGTTTGCCACGCCCACTCTAACGCCCAAAAACCCATTAAACACTTAAGCCTGGCTAGCGCCTACATTTCCGCCCTTCATGGCGTATACAATAGCGCCATCTAACGGATGACTTTGGAACAGCTGGCCAAGGTGCTCAACAGAGTCAACGTTAATTCTCGATAAGGATTTCTATTAAAGGAAATTGCGATGGCTTTCATTTGTCAATACCGAACTATATCCCAAGAACTATGCAAATCAAATCAAGTTAGCCAAATTGGAGGTGTTCCCTGAGTACAGATTTTAACATAAAAATCGGGAGCTAACTCGAGCGGCGAAAAACATACAAGAGGGCATATTTATATTAAGTTGTTTAGCTTAGTAACGGGTATCTAATAGTCGAGGCACTCGACTATAGCGTTCTCTCTTGTTATATATATTTTTATATATATATTATTTTGGCCGTAGCCTTTATTATATGCTTTTTGCATTTGTCTTTGGTCTTTATTTATATTCGGCCTTCGGTTCGAATATATATTTCTTATTTTTGGCAATTTTAGATTTTGTATTATTAAAATATATATTTGATATATTTATAATAAATATATGTTAACGGTAAGAATATTATACAATAATTATCCTTCCGCAGGTTCACCTATGGAAACCTTGTTACGACTTTTACTTCCTCTAAATAATCAAGTTCGGTCAACTTTTGCGAAACAACCGTAACACACAAGGCGTCACAGTGATCACGTCCGGAGACCTCACTAAATAATTCAATCGGCAGTAGCGACGGGCGGTGTGTACAAAGGGCAGGGACGAAATCAATGCGCGTTAATGACTCACACTTACTGGGAATTCCAAGTTCATGTGAACAGTTTCAGTTCACAATCCCAAGCATGAAAGTGGTTCAGCGGTTTACCCGGACCTCTCGGTCTAGGAAATACACGTTGATACTTTCATTGTAACGCGCGTGCAGCCCAGGACATCTAAGGGTATCACAAACCTGTTATTGCTCAATCTCATTATTGCTAGACCCAATTTGTCCATTTAAGAAGCTAGTGTCCTTATAATGGGACAAACCAACAGGTACGGCTCCACTTATATAAACACATTTAAACACAATAAACATTTTACTGACACCATGAATGAAGGCTATGTAAGCTTCAACACCATAATCCTGAAGATATCTATTTAATATATTTGAGTCTCGTTCGTTATCGGAATTAACCAGACAAATCACTCCACGAACTAAGAACGGCCATGCACCACCACCCATAGATTCGAGAAAGAGCTATCAATCTGTCTTACACACTTATGTTCGGACCTGGTAAGTTTTCCCGTGTTGAGTCAAATTAAGCCGCAGGCTCCACTCCTGGTGGTGCCCTTCCGTCAATTCCTTTAAGTTTCAGCTTTGCAACCATACTTCCCCCGGAGCCCAAAAGCTTTGGTTTCCCGGGAAGCGACTGAGAGAGCCATAAAAGTAGCTACACCCAATTGCTAACTGGCATCGTTTATGGTTAGAACTAGGGCGGTATCTGATCGCCTTCGAACCTCTAACTTTCGTTCTTGATTAATGTAAACATCTTTGGCAAATGCTTTCGCTTAAGTTAGTCTTACGACGGTCCAAGAATTTCACCTCTCGCGTCGTAATACTAATGCCCCCAAACTGCTTCTATTAATCATTACCTCTTGATCTGAAATCCAATGAAAGCAGAACAGAGGTCTTATTTCATTATCCCATGCACAGAATATTCAGGCATTTGAAGCCTGCTTTAAGCACTCTAATTTGTTCAAAGTAATTGTACCGGCCCACAATAACACTCGTTTAAGAGCACTAATGCAGGTTTTTAAATAGGAGGAACATATGAAAGAATACAAGTATTCAAACACATATAAGAACTCCACCGGTAATACGCTTTACAATTGTAAGTTGTACTACCCGTATGAAGCACAAGTTGAACTATGAACGTTTTAACCGCAACAACTTTAATATACGCTATTGGAGCTGGAATTACCGCGGCTGCTGGCACCAGACTTGCCCTCCAATTGGTCCTTGTTAAAGGATTTAAAGTGTACTCATTCCAAATACAGGGCCTCGGATATGAGTCCTGTATTGTTATTTTTCGTCACTACCTCCCCGAGCTGGGAGTGGGTAATTTACGTGCCTGCTGCCTTCCTTAGATGTGGTAGCCATTTCTCAGGCTCCCTCTCCGGAATCGAACCCTGATTCCCCGTTACCCGTTGCAACCATGGTAGTCCTAGATACTACCATCAAAAGTTGATAGGGCAGACATTTGAAAGATCTGTCGTCGGTGCAAGATCATACGATCTGCATGTTATCTAGAGTTCAACCAATATAACGATCTTACGATCGCTTGGTTTTAGCCTAATAAAAGCACATGTCCCATAAGGTTCATGTTTTAATTGCATGTATTAGCTCTAGAATTACCACAGTTATCCAAGTAACTGTTAACGATCTAAGGAACCATAACTGATATAATGAGCCTTTTGCGGTTTCACTTTTAAATCGTGTGTACTTAGACATGCATGGCTTAATCTTTGAGACAAGCATATAACTACTGGCAGGATCAACCAGAATAATGTTTTTTCTTCATATTTCATTCATATTTTTCGAATAGAAATTTGCAATATAATTATAGATTTTTACCATTTGTACGTTTTCTCTCTTTTCTCTTTAATATTATTTATTAAATTGGCTTTTGAGAAATATAATCTATATTGGATTCGAATTACGGCCATGTTATTTAGCTCACGTAATCGTATACACGTTTTACTTGTTTTGCTACTAGTATAACAAGATTTTATTTTATCATGATAAAAGAAGGTAAACCTTTTTTTATACACAATTTTATTAATATATTTTTCTATAATTTCTTATATATGCATATATTTCATTCTAAAATATTATTTTATTTCGACATACATAATTATTGTATCCACACATGTACAATATTTGTTTAACCAATATAAATATTGAGTTAAATCATTTGTATTTTGTTGATCAATTTAAAATTGATCATTTTCATATAACTGATAATAACTTTTTTTTTTTTTTTATATAATTAGTCTTTATTTACATCTGCCCATGGGGCATTTAATTAAATGTGTTGAATACATTGATTGTGAAATAAACAATTAAGTTATGTTAATAGTG
Organism: Drosophila fuyamai; assembly: GCA_018153365.1. Classification (NCBI taxonomy): domain Eukaryota; kingdom Metazoa; phylum Arthropoda; class Insecta; order Diptera; family Drosophilidae; genus Drosophila; species Drosophila fuyamai. Next base: position 162,009 of record JAECXW010000404.1, on the reverse strand, counting down.
TGAAGTTGTTTTGTTGTGATATGAAGTTTAGTATCTTTGGAGTATAAATTGTGAATTTGATGAAGAACTGGAAATTACAGGACCCTGAATGGTAAGTCCAGTGGATGGCATCTGCGTAGTCGTCTAGGTTGATTCCAGTGGATGGCATCTGCTTAGACGTCTAGGTTGATCATTAATGATTATCAAGCTGGAATCTAGAGGGTGAAATTGGTTTGTTGTGATATGAAGTTTAGTATCTGTGGTGTGTAGATTGTGAATTTGTTGAAGAACTGGAAATTATGGGACCCTGAATGGTAAGTCCAGTGGATGGCATCTGCGTAATCGTCTAGGTTGATCATTGATGATTATCAAGCTGGAAGGGAAATCCAGGTCTCTTTTTATAGTAGTGTTGCGCACGTAAAATGACGCATTAATTATTTGTCTCAGTATTTTGTTTTCAGCTCTTTCTAGTCTTTTAATGTTCGTGGATGCAGCTGTGCACCATAGTTCGATTCCGTAAGTCCATGCAGGCTTGATGATAGATTTCTAAATAAGGAGTTTGTTTTATATTGATAGTTTGCTTTTTCTGTTTATCAGCCAGTACAATTGCCTTTTTTTGTTATTTATTACTTTAATTTTTCCTGAGATGTGTTCTCTCCAAGTTAATTTTGTATCAAGTGTCATTCCTAGGTATTTAGCAGAAGTCCTTTGTGGAATGTTTGCGTTATTTATGAGGACTGGTGGAGAAATACCTTGTTTAAGACTAAATGTGGTATGCATGGATTTGTCTGCGTTTATTACAATGTTCCATCTTTTTAGCCAAGGTTCTATGTTGTTGATCGCTTGCTGTAAGCCTTGAGCTGCTGTTATGAGAGAATCCGCTGAGACTAAGAATGCCGTGTCGTCAGCGTATGTGCACGTCATGTGTTGATTATCCATAGATATGGGCATATCAGCTGTATATATAGAATATAAGATTGGGCTCAAAACACTGCCTTGAGGAACTCCGGCGCAGACTTCTTGTATCGATGATTCTTCCTGGTTGTATCTTACATAAAATTGTCTGTTTTGTAGATATGCCTTGAAAACCAGGTAGTACGGCGTAGGCAGGATCCTCTTGGTTTTGTATAAAAGTCCTTGGTGCCATACTCTGTCAAACGCTTGCTTAACATCTAAGAAGGCTGCAGCGCAGTATTTTCTGTTTTCGAACGAGTCTGTGATATGGTTCACGACTCTGTGACACTGTTGGATTGTCCCATGACCTCTGCGAAAACCAAATTGGTGATCTGGGATGATGTGTTTCTCTTCTAATATAGGCATCAGTCTTTTAAGGAATAATTTTTCTAGAATTTTGGAAAGAATAGCTAGTAGACTAATCGGTCTGTACGAGGCAAGTTCCGTTTCTGGTTTGCCAGGTTTCAGAGTAACTATGATTTCTGCACATTTCCATTGGGTTGGGAAGTGACCAAGTGTTAGGCATTTATTCATTATAGTTTTTATGTTGGTTATGCAGTTGATTGGGAGTGGTTTTAACGCTGCAGCGTCTATACTATCATATCCAGGAGACTTTGATGATTTAAGGTTTTTAATTTCTTCTTGAATTTCTTCAGTGTCTATACTAGATATGGGTAGATCCATTGGACACGCTATATCCAAGAACCGCATTGTCCCAACTGAGTCTTCTGGATCACACAGTTCGAATGGTTTGAAACTGTTGCTTAAATGTTCAGCGAATGCATTGGCCTTTTCCTGGTTTGAACGACACCACACACCTGATGCAGATTTTACTGCCGGTACTCTCTTTATGGGCCTTTTAAGGTATTTTGTAGCGTTCCAGAGATTGTGTTCTGCGCTGCAAGGTTCAAGTTCTTCAAGGTAGGCTTCTAGTGATTTGCTTTTTAAGTCTATTAACATTTTGTTAAGTTCCTTGCAATCTACTGGATTGCCAGACCCTTCTTAGTCTCCGTTTTTCCCTTACCAAGGATGCTAGCTCAGTTGTCCAGAGGTACTGGTCTCTTCGGGTTCTTTGGTTTGTCTGCAGTCGGCACTGCAATATTAACAACGGCTGTAGGAAGAAAAGGCACCAATAGATCTGCGTCAGTGGCGTTACTGAAACCGGCGTCGACCACAGAGATGACCGCCTAAGAAGAACCTTCTGACCCGGAATCGCTTTTAAGTTGCTCCATGGGATTACCTGCAGTTCCCGCCCAGCAGTTATAAGTGCCTTTGTGTTTAAAGTTTTACCATGCCTTTAGTTGGCCAAGATCAGTTGGGTTTGGGCCCCATATACTATATATAGGCAACCGCCAAATTAAATTAAAATAATATCTGCGTTTAAAAGGAAAAAGATCATTGCTTTTTTTTTGCTTCATTGTGCTTATACCCACAAAAATAGAACCAGAACTGCAGGCAAGGAAATGTGGAAAAAGTAAAGTAACAACATGAAATAAAACCCTTTAAATTCCTTATCACCAAATTCTAAAAATACATCAAAACATTTACACCAACAGAGTACACACCCACCGGCAAAAGATCTTTTGGACGTGGAGAAGAAAGAAAATGTAAGTGAACTTAATACTAATTATTTTATATTTTTTCTATTATTTAGTTATTTGGTGAATTTAAAGAAGTGTTTCGTGATGTGAGTGTAAATAAATCGGACTTTGAAATGTGTATTTGTTTGCAGAAAGGAAACAGTGAGAAATCAAAATAAAATGTAATAAAATGAATTTTAATAGAAAACGTAAACAGCATTCCTAACTGCAAGCGCTCACATAGTTTTACAGTCTTGGATCAGTCCAAATACAAACCGCTCACATTACTACGACTACACTGGGAAAAATTATGTTAACTAAAATTTCAACATCTATAAAAAATATAGAAATAAATAAATTTAACTATTTTGATAAGTATTTAAACAAGTACCACAAAAAAAATAAATAAATAAAGTAAAAAAAATTAAAAATAACAAAATTACAAAAACATCAAATGATTCAGTTTACATGAACATACTAAATTGCAATTAAAATTTATTTTGCAAACATTAAATTTAAATTATTATTTGGAGATATATTTTGAATTGATTTCATTTAAATTTATTTTTGTTGTTTATTAACTATTTAATTCATTACAATGAATTTATAACACAAGCAAGACAAACCCTGAAATTAAAATGGAGTTTATATAATCCCATAATCAAACACAAAAGCTATTATATCAATCTACATCTACATATTATATTATATTATATTATATTTTTAAATATTATTAAATAACATTTTCCTACGCAGCTTTTATAAAGATCTCCATCATATGTTTTGGGCACTAGGAGTTTATAAATTAAATTAAAATGATTAAATATTTTGCTTATAAATTAGAAATAAACTTCTAAGCCTTTCGTATTTGGGAGTCATGCGTTCTGCTGTGAGAAGAGTATGAGTTAGCTTTGTCGGTTTTAAATGGGATAACCAATTAGCTAAAACTTTGGAGTTCGGTGATCATGTTGGGTGGGCATCTGCTGTGGCTATAACACCAGCCCAGCATAAATAAACTGGAAAGCCCTGGAATATCATCTCCCATGGAATATTAAGAAGAGGTACCTTTCCCCGATTTTTCTTGTTAACCCGTGTACTTTTACCCCGATCGTTGTCAAATTCAGCACGTGATTTTTTTTAAGATTTAAAAGTATTTGCGAGCAAGTAGCACAAGGACTCTATAGAACCCCACCTTCTACCGATCATACAGCCGGAACCAGCACGTGCAACTTTCCTTGAATACACACACCATCAGCTCGTGTTGCAATAACCGTCAACCCTGTTGCAGGTTACATGCTACAATAATCTTAATGGCGCCCAACGTGGGGCCAGACTGGCCTGGCCCAAAAAAAAACAAGAGAGAACGCTATAGTCGGATGCCCCGACTATCAGATACCCGTTACTCAGGTAAAGGGAGTGCGAGGGAGATGGAGATAGAAACTTTGATCACGCATAACTTTTTAACGAATGGTCCGATTTGAAAAATTTCTTCTACATTTCGATAGGTATTGATAAACACAATAAAACTGCATTTTTACTTTTCCGAAATATTTAAATTTTTAAAATCGTATATAAGCGATTGTGGGCGTTAAAGGGGGCGTGGCACCTTTTTGAAACAAACTTGCGCTGCGTAGGAACTCCTAGAATCTGCATGCAAAATGCCAATCTTCTAGCTTTTATAGTTTCCGAGATCTCAGCGTTCATACGGACAGACAGACGGACAGACGGACAGACGGACAGACGGACAGACGGACAGACGGACAGACGGACATGGCTATATCGACTCGGCTAGTGACCCTGATCAAGAATATATATACTTTATAGGGTCGGAAACGCTTCCTTCTACCTGTTACATACTTTTGCACGAATACAATATACCCTTTTACTCTACGAGTAACGGGTATAATAAAAATAGTAGTAATAATTGGTCGTAACACCAGACCTCTACTTTAGACCGATCGAATTTCCCTTGGTATTTCGCCACCTTTCCCTTTTGTCCTAGCTATTGGAAATATGTTATGGATCCAGGTTATCTTTGCAAATTTCCTGGCCTTGCAAAAAAATTCTTATAGCTGCTGCGTTTTGACTTAGACCCACTGGAAAAGTTATAACTTTTAATGGATATAACGCCGTAGTCATTTAGTAGTTGAAACCAGCTTGTGCAACTTTACCACTGTGAGTTAATGTATGTGGAGTATTGGACTTGTGGAGAGGAGAGCTGCAGTCAGTCCCTAAAATTACTTACACTGCGGTGTAAATAAACCCATTTTTGTCCCAATTTGTCCCAAATACCCTAACATAATCTTTTTCTTAAATTAGCAAACTATAACAGTGGAAGATCATAAATTCATATATTTTTGAGCCCGGCTTACATGTTGCCGTTTTTGAGATTGTTGTTCCCTTTCTTAGTTATCTTTTCTTAATATGAGTAAATAAAATAAAAAATAAAACAAAAAAAAATACTCGATTTTCCCATAACGTCCCAACTTATTTTGTTATTTTAAGTTCTTCAACGAAATAAATCATATATCATTTATTATTATTTATTTACACGTTAGGTACTTCACTCCACTAAGAAATGATAGGATCGCATAGCTCGGAAAACTAATCACAATTAAATGACACAGGGAAACATTGTTATGTTTGTGGAAAGATAATTGTTTATCACGCGCAACTACTAGGAACCACTTGCGGCTATAATTTTCACCGGGCGTGCTTTAACATTAGAGCCGGCACTTAAAAGCAGTGTCCTATTTGTCTAGAAAATCTTAATCACAGCATATCAGCCTCATCTGAAAATTTAAGGCACACCACTTCAAACCCACGAAAGCCCTCCGTTCCCCAATCTCTACAGACCAGGTCACAGAAGCAACGCGCGATTACTTTAAACCAGCTCAATATGCCTAACTTGGATGATGCAAACTCATCCCAGGCCTCTAGTAATTCACAACCAGACACTGTAGTTGTCACTATGGCAGAATCTATTCAGCAGTCGATAGCTGAAACGCTGAGAGTAGCTATGGTAGAACAGACCCGTGTCCTTGCAGGAAGCATGGCCACTCAAACTCAACAGCTAGTGCCAGCTATTTCTAATGGTCTTCGAATTAAAACTGATCCGACCACAAATGCGGGCAGGATTCCGTCTGTTGTTGAAACAGAGCAACCAACTTTGCAGCGCCTACATTTCCGCCTTTCATGGCCCGTGGTACCAATAGCGCCATCTAACGGATGTCTTTGGAACAGATGGCCAAGGCGCTCAACATAGTCAACGTTAATTCTCGATAAGGATTTCTATTAAAGGAAATTGCGATGGCTTTCATTTGTCAATACCGACTATATCCCAAGAACTATGCAAATTAAATCAAGTTAGCCAAATTGGAGGTGTTCCCTGGGTACCGATTTTAACATAAAAATCGGGAGCTAATTCGAGCGGCGAAAAACATACAAGAAGGCATATTTATATTAAGTTGTTTAGCTAAGTAACGGGTATCTAATAGTCGAGGCACTCGACTATAGCGTTCTCTCTTGTTTTGCATCTGAAGTTCTTCTTGATGGTCTAAAATACAAACCAATGACCTTAAAAGTAAGAACAGCTGACGGTAAAAGACAAGATATCATTGGTAAGGTACTGGCGTAACATATAGAGGCGAAACCAAAACAATTACCTTTTATTATACCCGTTACTCGTAGAGTAAAAGGGTATACTATATTCGTGCAAAAGTATGTAACAGGTAGAAGGAAGCGTTTCCGACCCTATAAAGTATATATATTCTTGTTCAGGATCAGTAGCCGAGTCGATCTAGCCATGTCCGTCTGTCCGTCTGTCCGTCTGTCTGTCCGTCTGTCTGTCTGTCTGTCTGTCCGTATGAACGCTGAGATCTCGGAAACTATACAAGCTAGAAGATTGGCATTTTGCATGTAGATTTTAGGAGTTCCTACGCAGCGCAAGTTTGTTTCAAAATGGTGCCACGCCCCTCTGACGTCCACAAGCCACAAGCTGTGGCTACAGTTTAGATGCTATTATGAACATTTTTTTGATATGTATTTGTTTCGTCAATACCTATCGATTGGCCAAATAAAAGTTTGCCACGCCCACTCTAACGCCCAAAACCCATTAAACACTTAAGCCTGGCTAGCGCCTACATTTCCGCCCTTCATGGCGTATACAATAGCGCCATCTAACGGATGACTTTGGAACAGCTGGCCAAGGTGCTCAACAGAGTCAACGTTAATTCTCGATAAGGATTTCTATTAAAGGACATTGCGATGGCTTTCATTTGTCAATACCGAACTATATCCCAAGAACTATGCAAATCAAATCAAGTTAGCCAAATTGGAGGTGTTCCCTGAGTACAGATTTTAACATAAAAATCGGGAGCTAACTCGAGCGGCGAAAAACATACAAGAGGGCATATTTATATTAAGTTGTTTAGCTTAGTAACGGGTATCTAATAGTCGAGGCACTCGACTATAGCGTTCTCTCTTGTTTTTATTTTACATCTGATAACTCAAAGCCTGAACATATCATCTCTGGAAGACCAAACAATGAGATCACTGACTCCAAATCAACAAAAACTTTTGCAGGAGACGGTCAATTTATTTTCCTCATTTTCTAAACAAGGACTAGGTAGAACTTCGCTAATCTCTCATGTAATGGACGTAGCCGATGCTAAGGCTATCAAACAGCGTCACTATGCCGTGTCGCCGGCGACCGAGAAGCTAATGTATGATGAGCTGGATTAAACGAGGTTACTTTAAAAGATGCATATCAAATGCCATTAATCGATGGCATTCTAAGTAGATTACCAAAAGCAGAATACATTACAAGTCTTGATCTGAAAGATGCTTTTTGGCAAATCCCACTAGATAAAAATTCTCGCGATAAAACTGCCTTTACGGTTCCTGGTCGTCCTCTTTATGAGTTTGTGGTTATGCCATTTGGCTTAACCAATGCCCCCTGTACCATGTCGCGTTTAATGGACAAGATAGTGCCAGCACAGTTGTGTAATGAAGTATTTATATATCTGGATGACTTGTTAATCATATCCGACTCGTTTGAACGCCATCTCGAAGTCTTATCCATAGTCGCTTCCCACCTCACTCGTACAAATCTAACCATCAATGTCGAGAAAAGTAAGTTTTGCCGACGAGAGGTTAAATATCTAGGGCATGTGATTGGAAATGGTATAATTTGTACTGATCCCGACAAAATAACGGCAGTAAAAGATTTTCCGATACCCCGATCAATAAAACAGGTTCGTAGGTTTCTTGGTATGACCGGGTGGTACCACAAGTTCATTAAGAATTATGCTGCCATTTCTTCTCCCTTGTCAGATACCCTTAAAGCCAAGCGAAAGTTTGAATGGACAGAAGCAGCGCAGAAGGCATTCGAATATTTAAAAGCTCAGATGTGTTCTGCTCCCGTGTTACATAGCCCAAATTTTGCTTTGCCATTCTCTATTCACTGCGATGCCAGCCATACAGGTGTTGGAGCGGTGTTGATGCAGACTAATAACAAGGGAGATGAATTACCAATCACTTTTATGTCAAAAAAGCTGAACAAGTGTCAGAGGCAGTATACCGTCAGGGAAAAAGAATGCTACGCGGCTGTTTTAGCAGTGAAGAAATTTAGGGCATATATTGAAGGTCAGGACTTCACAATCATTAAAGATCATGCATCACTAAAGTGGCTGATGACTCAAGTTGATCTTAGTTCCCGTCTCGCTTGCTGGTCCCTAAAGTTACAAGGTTTTCAGTTCAACATTCAGCACCGAAAGGGCATCCAAAATATAGTACCGGATGCTTTGTCTCGTACATATACCGAAGACCTGTCGTCCCTCTTTCTAAACAGCCTGATAGTCGATTTAGCATCTCAGGAATTTAAGTCTGCAGGTTACGAGGAGCTTAAAAACAAAATACGACAGAATCATTATACTTTGCCAGATCTAAAGATTGAAGACGAGTACATTTTTCGGAAAGCAGAACACGCCGCTGGAACTAAAGTTACCGACGACTACTGCTGGAAGCTTTGGGTGCCACGATCTCTAGTGTTACCTGCCCTGAAAGTGGCCCATAATGATCCATTGTATTCTCACGGTGGAATAATTAAGACCCTGGAATTATTCAGACGGCATTACTACTGGCCTAACATGGTTACTGATGTTAAAGACTATATCAATTCATGTGACACCTGCAGTGCCACTAAGCATTCCAATCAGACCATGAAACCACACACAGGTCATCCTCAGCGTTTCTTTCAAAAATTGTTTGTCGATTTTTTGGGACCCTATCCACGTAGTAAGTCTGGGAATATAGGCAAATTTGTAGTACTAGATCAACTGTCTAAATTTCCCTTTTTAAAGGCTGTGCGTAAATTTACTGCTGAGTCTATTAGAAGCTATTTGGAAGAAGACTTATTTCACTGTTTTGGAACTCCAGAAACCATCGTTTCTGACAACGGAGTTCAATTTAAGTCGCAAACATTTAATTCCTTGTTAGATAAATACAACATTTCTCATAGCTATACAGCGTTCTACTCTCCCCAGGCGAATGCATCGGAAAGAGTCAATAGATCAGTGCTCTCAGCCATTAAAGCCTACGTTGATCCCAGCCAGCGAAATTGGGGCGAAAAATTGAGTAGCATTAGCTGTGCACTTCGCTCTAGTTTACACCTATCTATAAATACAAGCCCTTATAGACTTGCATTTGGCCAACATATGGTCAAAAATGGAAGCAGCTATAAGCTTTTGCCAACTTTGAATATGTTGGACGATCGTAGCATACAGTTTAACAGAGAAGATTCGTTTGATATTTTGCGGACAAAGGCTAAAGAAGCTATGCAATCTCAGCACGACCGGAACGAAAAGGCCTACAACTTGCATACGAGGGAAGTGTCGTTTCGTGTTGGCCAAGAGGTCTATAGGCGCAACTTTCAACAAAGCAACTTTGCAAAAGGATTTAGCGCAAAATTAGCTCCAAGTTTTGTCAAAGCAAGAGTTCGAAAAAAGTTTGGGAACTATTATTATGAGTTGGAAGACCTTCAAGGACGCATTGTAGGAAAATTTCACGCAAAGGACATCAAACAATGATCCTAATACCAAGCGCGAATCTCGTTCGTGTTGCATGCACCCCAACCGTGATTTAAGTGGGGGGAATTGTAATGCGCTTGGCCTATCCTAAAAGTATACCCTGTTTCAGGATAATTCATTCAAATTTATTTCATTGTTCTATTATTATTATTCTTTCTAAATACGCCGCCCCTTATTTTTAGGCACCCAGTTCCACCATTAAATTAAAACCTTATAAGCAGCCATCAAATTACGACCTTATATTGGTTGCTCATCTGCAGTCGGCACTGTAATATTAACAACGGATGTAGGAAGAAAAGGCACCAATACATCTGCGTCAGTGGCGTTACTGAAACCGGCGTCGACCACAGAGATGACCGCCTAAGAAGAACCTTCTGACCCGGAATCGCTTTCAAGTTGCTCCATGGGATTACCTGCAGTTCCCGCCCAGCAGTTATAAGTGCCTTTGTGTTTAAAGTTTTACCATGCCTTTAGTTGGCCAAGATCAGTTGGGTTTGGGCCCCATGTACTATATATAGGCAACCGCCAAATTAAATTAAAATAATATCTGCGTTTAAAAGGAAAAAGATCATTGCTTCTTTTTTGCTTCATTGTGCTCTGTTAAAATAATCATGTAAAAGTGAAATCAAAAACAACTTATATCCCACAAAAATAGAACCAGAATTGCAGGCAAGGAAATGTGGAAAAAGTAAAGTAACAACATGAAATAAAACCATTTAAATTCCTTATCACCAAATTCTAAAAATACATCAAGACATTTACACCAACAGAGTACACACCCACCGGCAAAAGATCTTTTGGACGTGGAGAAGAAAGAAAATGTAACTGAACTTAATACTAACAAGAGAGAACGCTATAGTCGGGTGCCCCGACTATCAGATACCCGTTACTCAGGTAAAGGGAGTGCGAGGGAGATGGAGATAGAAACTTTGATCACGCATAACTTTTTAACGAATGGTCCGATTTGAAAAATTTCTTCTACATTTCGATAGGTATTGATAAACACAATAAAACTGCATTTTTACTTTTCCGAAATATTTAAATTTTTAAAATCGTATATAAGCGATTGTGGGCGTTAAAGGGGGCGTGGCACCTTTTTGAAACAAACTTGCGCTGCGTAGGAACTCCTAGAATCTGCATGCAAAATGCCAATCTTCTAGCTTTTATAGTTTCCGAGATCTCAGCGTTCATACGGACAGACAGACGGACAGACGGACAGACGGACAGACGGACATGGCTATATCGACTCGGCTAGTGACCCTGATCAAGAATATATATACTTTATAGGGTCGGAAACGCTTCCTTCTACCTGTTACATACTTTTGCACGAATACAATATACCCTTTTACTCTACGAGTAACGGGTATAATTATTTTATATTTTTTTCTATTATTTAGTTATTTGGTGAATTTAAAGAAGTGTTTCGTGATGTAAGTGTAAATAAATCGGACTTTGAAATGTGTATTTGTTTGCAGAAAGAAAACAGTGAGAAATCAAAATAAAATGAATTTTAATAGAAAACGTAAACAGCATTCCTAACTGCAAGCGCTCACATAGTTTTACAGTCTTGGATCAGTCCAAATACAAACCGCTCACATTACTACGACTACACTGGGAAAAATTATGTTAACTAAAATTTCAACATCTATAAAAAAATATAGAAATAAATAAATTTAACTATTTTGATAAGTATTTAAACAAGTACCACAAAAAAAAAATAAAAAAATAAATACAAAAAAATTAAAAATAACAAAATTACAAAATCATTAAATGATTAAGTTTACATGAACATACTAAATTGCAATTAAAATTTATTTTGCAAACATTAAATTTAAATTATTATTTGGAGATATATTTTGAATTGATTTCATTTAAATTTATTGTTGTTGTTTATTAACTATTTAATTCGTACAATGAATTTATAACACAAGCAAGACAAACCCTGAAATTAAAATGGAGTTTATATAATCCCATAATCAAACACAAAAGCTATTATATCAATCTACATCTACATATTATATTATATTATATTATATTATATTTTTAAATATTATTAAATAACATTTTCCTACGCAGCTTTTATAAAGATCTCCATCATATGTTTTGGGCATTAGGAGTTTATAAATTAAATTAAAATGATTAAATATTTTGCTTATAAATTAGAAATGAACTTCTAAGCCTTTCGTATTTGGGAGTCATGCGTTCTGCTGTGAGAAGAGTATGAGTTAGCTTTGCCGGTTTTAAATGGGATCACCAATTAGCTTAAACTTTGGAGTTCGGTGATCATGGTTGGGTGGGCATCTGCTGTGGCTATAACACCAGCCCAGCATAAATAAACTGGAAAGCCCTGGAATATCATCTCCCATGGGATATTAAGAAGAGGTACCTTTCCCCGATTTTTCTTGTTAACCCGTGTACTTTTACCCCGATCGTTGTCAAATTCAGCACGTGATTTTTTTTAAGATTTAAAAGTATTTGCGAGCAAGTAGCACAAGGATTCTATAGAACCCCACCTTCTACTGATCATACAGCCGGAACCAGCACGTGCAACTTTCCTTGAATACACACACCAACACGTGTTGCAATAACCGTCAACCCTGTTGCAGGTTACATGCTACAAGACAACTCCAAAACCTCCCCCAAACATCATCCCGGGGGTAAAGAACATCGCAGAAATGTTGAAGGATCTTCGTAAAATTACAGAAGCCGACTGCTTTTCCTACAAAGCCACAGGCGGAGGTAATATTCGACTTTTACCAAAAGACAGCACCACTTACAGGAAAATTGTTGCCTATATAGATGGCAGTAACATAACGTTCAGAACCTATCAGTATTAAAAGGAATACACTTCTCAACACCCACAGCAGAGATTGTGAAAGCCATCGAGAAACTAGGGCACAAAGTACGTGACATTAAAAATGCATTATCAAGATTTAACAAGGCACCAATGTCAATGTTCTTTATCAATCTCGAGCCAGCTACCAATAATAAAGAAATACGAGGTGTGTTCAAAAAGTAAGGTGACTTTTCAAATTTCGCGGGCAACATATTTTCGATTATCGATTTTTTTGTTTTGTTATATTGGTACACTCTTCCCTAACATATGTACCAAGTTTCAATGGAACATCCTCTTTTGTTTGGTTGTGAGAGGCGTAAAGTTACAAGTTATTTTGCGAGCTCGGCGATTTTTTGCTATCGAAAAATATGGATCAAAGGATTTGCATCAAATTTTGTGTAAAAAATAAAATTAAGTGCTCTGAAACACTTGAAATGTTGACAGTGGCATACGGTGAAACTGTTCTGAGTAAAAACAAGAGAGAACGCTATAGTCGAGTGCCTCGACTATTAGATACCCGTTACTCAGCTAAACAACTTAATATAAATATGCCCTCTTGTAAGTTTTTTGCCGCTCGAATTAGCTGCCGATTTTTATGTTAAAATCTGTACCCAGGGAACACCTCCAATTTGGCTAACTTGATTTGATTTGCATAGTTCTTGGGATATAGTTCGGTATTGACAAATGAAAGCCATCGCAATTTCCTTTAATAGAAATCCTTATCGAGAATTAACGTTGACTCTGTTGAGCACCTTGGCCAGCTGTTCCAAAGTCATCCGTTAGATGGCGCTATTGTATACGCCATGAAGGGCGGAAATGTAGGCGCTAGCCAGGCTTAAGTGTTTAATGGGTTTTTGGGCGTTAGAGTGGGCGTGGCAAACTTTTATTTGGCCAATCGATAGGTATTGACGAAACAAATACATATCAAAAAAAATTTTCATAATAGCATCAAAACTGTGGTCACAGCTTGTGGCTTGTGGGCGTCAGAGGGGGCGTGGCACCATTTTGAAACAAACTTGCGCTGCGTAGAAACTCCTAAAATCTACATGCAAAATGCCAATCTTCTAGCTTGTATAGTTTCCGAGATCTCAGCGTTCATACGGACAGACAGACAGACAGACAGACAGACGGACAGACGGACATGGCTAGATCGACTCGGCTACTGATCCTGAACAAGAATATATATACTTTATAGGGTCGGAAACGCTTCCTTCTACCTTTTACATACTTTTGCACGAATACAATATACCAGTTACACTACGAGTAACGGGTATAAAAATGGCGATAATGAAATGAAAAAGAGGATGTGAAAGGCGAATGGAATAATAATAAGGCTAAAAAATTCCATATATAAAAAAGACGAAAGAAAACGACCAATCCGAACTATATAATATGTGTATATGGACCATAATATACACGCGTTGCGCATATGTATTGTTCATCTCAGTTATGGGCATACATTGGTTAATGCAACAACCTAAAATATATAATGTTGTACCTGGTATGCAGGTTAATGTTTTATATAAATTGCAATATATATTAAAATAATTAGAAATTATATTAATATCGAGCATAAAATTGGTATATATTGTTTATATAAAACTAAGACATTTCGCAGCATTCTTTTTAGGTATAAAACAAGAGAGAACGCTATAGTCGGGTGCCCCGACTATCAGATACCCGTTACTCAGGTAAAAGGAGTGCGAGGGAGATGGAGATAGAAACTTTGATCACGCATAACTTTTTAACGAATGGTCCGATTTGAAAAATTTCTTCTACATTTCGATAGGTATTGATAAACACAATAAAACTGCATTTTTACTTTTCCGAAATATTTAAATTTTTAAAATCGTATATAAGCGATTGTGGGCGTTAAAGAGGGCGTGGCACCTTTTTGAAACAAACTTGCGCTGCGTAGGAACTCCTAGAATCTGCATGCAAAATGCCAATCTTCTAGCTTTTATAGTTTCCGAGATCTCAGCGTTCATACGGACAGACAGACGGACAGACAGACGGACAGACGGACAGACGGACAGACGGACATGGCTATATCGACTCGGCTAGTGACCCTGATCAAGAATATATATACTTTATAGGGTCGGAAACGCTTCCTTCTAGCTGTTACATACTTTTGCACGAATACAATATACCCTTTTACTCTACGAGTAACGGGTATAAAAATGTGTACAAGTGGTACAAACTCTTCCAAGATGGCCGGGAAGATGCCAATGACCAGCCTCGCTCTGGACGCCCAAGCACGTCAACAACTGATGAAAACGTTCAAGCAGTGACGAAAATTGTTTTGGAAAATCGTCGAATCACTATCAGAGAAGTTGCTGAAGATGTCGGTATATCGCTTGGCTCGTGCCATGAAATTTTTCCAACGTTTTGGGTATGAGTCGTGTGTCAGCGAAGTTTGTTCCGAAATTGCTGAATTTTGACCAAAAGAACCGTCGCATGAGCATCGCTCAAGAGCTGTTGAATGACGTCAACGACGACCCAGATTTACTCAAAAGGGTCATAACTGGTGACGAATCATGGGTATATGGTTATGATATCGAAACCAAAGCCCAATCGTCCCAATGGAAGAGCCCAGGCGAGCCAAGACCGAAAAAAGCACGCCAAGTTCGATCAAATGTCAAAGTTTTGATCACTGTTTTCTTCGATTACCATGGCGTGGTGCATCAGGAGTTCTTACCATATGGTCGTACGGTCAATAAACAGTATTATCTGGAAGTTATGCGCCGTTTGCGAGAAGCAATACGAAAGAAACGTCCAGAATTGTGGAAAAACAATTCATGGCTTTTGCATCACGATAATGCCCCTGCTCACTCATCTTTGCTTGTGAGAGATTTTTTGGCCAAAAACAACACCACAATAATGCCTCAGCCACCATATTCACCGGATTTGGCCCCATGTGACTTTTTCTTGTTCCCAAAACTGAAGAGACCTATGAAAGGACGGAGATTTGCAACGATTGAAGAGATAAAGACTGCATCGCTGCAAGAGCTCAAGGCTATACCGAAAAGTGCTTATGGGAAGTGCTTTGAGGATTGGAAAAACCGTTGGCATAAGTGTATTGTATCTGAGGGGGATTACTTTGAAGGGGACAACATAAATATTGATAAATAAATTAATAGTTTTTCTTGAAAATACAAAGTCACCTTACTTTTTGAACACACCTCGTACAACATTGCAAGACTGTGTCACGCTGTAATCACAGTCGAAGAACCGAAAAAATTTAATGACATTGTGCAATGTTTCCGCTGTCAAGCATTTGGTCACACAAAAAAATATTGCAGGATGCAATTTACTTGTGTCAAATGTGGTCAAGACACTCTTAACTGTAAAAAAGCCAAGGAGGACCCACCCATGTGTGGCAACTGTGGAGAAGAGCATATGGCCTCCTATCGCGGCTGCAAAATCTACATGGAAGCCAAAAAACGATATAATCCTACAACAAAGACACAGGCAAAGTCTCCGATTTATCGCGCTCCACAGCAAAATGCTGCCCCCAACACTTCTACAAATGAGAACTCCAGATTCAGTTATGTCAATATTGCCAAGAGGGGAGCTTCACAACCCTGTGTCAATAACCAATTCACGAACCAGGGATCCCCGGACCAAGAAAATAACCTGGAACAGAGAATAATGAAAAAAGTGGAAAGCATGATGAATACAATGTTTAACCAGCTAAAAAGTATGATGATGGCCATGTTCTCTAATCAATTTAACACACAATGTCCATAAATACTCAGATAATCATATGGAATGCAAACGGCTTGACTAAAAGCAAGCCTGAAGTCGAACACTACATTAAAACAAACCAAGTAGATATAATGCTAGTTTCCGAAACTGATTTCAACAGCAGATCCCACTTCACTATACCAGGTTATAATATAGTTAACGCAAATCACCCGGGCGACAGAATGCGGGGGGAGCCTCAATCATCGTGAAGCGCGACATTCAATACGAAGAACTTGAATCCATCCAACTTGAATGGATACAATGTGCAAAAATACACTTACTGACACCGACAGGCAAAATTACCATCGCTGCAGCATACTAACCTCCTCGGTACACAATAACTCATGAGCAACTAGCTCAAAAACTGTCCAATCTAGGACAAAGATGTATTATTGGTGGTGACTTCAATGCTAAACATACCTGGTGTGGCTCCAGATTAACCAACCCTAAAGGTAGAGCACTCTGTTTGTAGTTTTATTTTTATTATTTATAGGAATGGTTGCCCCTAGAACATACTCTAGTGACGATAGGTTGCTAAACCAACACTTAAATTGGTTTAGCTCGGAGGGATCATGCGTATGAGGGCCAAAGACACAGCGATGCTCACTCGTAGAACGCAGAGTAGTTGAATACACAAGTATTGCTTGAGTACTGATTTTATTAGGGCAAAAGGTCGGGTTTATATACACGTTTTTCAGAGTCAAGGGGGGCACCATAGCAAAGAAGTGGTATGGGGCTGTTAGTTAAAAATACATTGCATTGCTTATGTTCTAAGATATACAAAGGTACAGAGTCATCATAATTGTCTCCCACACAAGGAGTTAATACGCTAGGGTTAGTAAAAATAGAAAAGGTAGCTCAGGCAGAGCTGGCGTTGTCCGTGAACGTCAAGTGGCTTAGCGGATCAAGTGGTACGCTAATATACTCCCGGCCGTTGAACAGGTGTTCAACATCATCCAATGTTGATCTCAAAGGCGTCGGATACAGGTGTCTGGTGATGTCTTCTTGGGGAGTTGGTTAACGCTGGCCTCTCTGGTAAGTCGATGTCCTTTGACGATGGCGAAGTTAAATGATGTGATTTCTTTTGGAAACGTCTCCATACATAAATTATTATCACCCCAAGTGATAAAATTAGGGCGACATATGAACTTATGTGGTGATGTTGTAGATCGACGATCTCGTTTGGCATTTTTATTTTTATTCTCGGAATCAATTCTTTACTGAGCTCATTTAATTCATTATAACTTAGCTTCAATGAATTATTTGGGTGTGAAACTTTAGGAAGTGGTGTTAAAGATTCATTCAGACTGCCAAATCGAGCATACGATAACTTCAATGTTCCAGTAGAGGTTACCTGATATAAATATTCTCTGGACCATTGCGTCCAGAATGTGTGCTTGAGTCGCTGCACCAATTCTCATTGTTCAGGTAGTGATTTTATTCTAAGTGGTTCTGGGTCTGGTTGAGCGACTAGTGCTTCTCCAATCAATAAATGACCTGGTGTAAGAACTGTAAAGTCATTAGGTTCATTCGACATTGGAGTAAGTGGCCGAGAATTTAATACTGCCTCGACATTTGTTATGACAGTGCTCAACTGCTCAAAGGTGAGGTTTGCAGTGGACACATTTTTTAATAACAACGTCTTTGCTGACTTTACTGCAGCTTCCCATAATCCACCAAAGTGAGGAGATCTTGGTGGAATAAATTTAAAGTGAACACCCTTCATATTGCACAGCTGAAGTATGGAGTTCTTAGCCTGCTGTGAGTGGATTGTTTCCTTTAACTCCTTCAATTGGTTGCTGGCGCCAAAGAAATTTGTTGCATTGTCGCAGTATAGGGTCTGACACTTCCCGCGACGACTTATAAATCGCTGTAATGCTCCAAGGAATGCTGCAGTCGTTAAATCTCCGACAAGTTCCAGATGGACAGCCTTTGTGGAGAAACAAACAAATACTGCTATGTATGCTTTATCAGGTCGCTTGCCTCGAATTTTGTGATGTATCCAGAAGGGTCCGCAATAATCAACTCCGGTATTTAAAAATGGTCTGTTTTGTGAGACTCTATGCTCAGGTAGTTTTCCCATTATTTGAGAAAGTAATTTTGGACGAAACCTGGTACATGGCACGCATTTCATAACTAGAAACGTAATAGGAGTGATTTTAATGATGTGATACTGTTGTCGTGCAATACCTTTTAAAGTATTTTGACCACAGTGCATGTTTTCCTCATGAAGTTTATGTAACAGCATTTTTACGATGTTGTCATTGTATGGGAGTAAGTAGGGATTCATTGCATCCCGGGAAATTGGGGCATTTTCCACCCTTGTTCCTACTCTTATAATAGAGTTTTCGTCCAAATGAAGATGAAGAGATGCGACCTTGCTGCTATTGGGTAATGGGCGTTCGGGATGACGTCGAAGGTGATTAAATTCATTTATGAAATCAGTCTGTTGTATACAACGTATTATAATCCGCCTAGCTTGTTCTAATTCGTCAAGCTCTAGTAAGACGGTTTGTTTTCTATTTTTACGATAACAAAATCGTAACATGTATGCTATTATACGTTGCAAGCGATTGAATGAATTTCCGTGTTTAATGCCATATATTTTTTCTCCAAGCGAAACTGTTGCCAAAGTAATAGTTTTTGTTTTCCGTTCCAAAGAAATAGTGTTGTCCTTTGGAGCTTTAAATAGAGCTGGCCATTTCTCTTCTTGTCCATGAAGAAACAGTGGTCCGTATAACCACAATGTATGTGCACTTAATTGAGATGCAGGTATCCCTCTAGAGAGTACATCTGCAGCGTTGAGACTTGATGACACATGTCTCCATTGATTTGGACAGGTTGTATCTTGTATTTTCGACAACCTATTTGCAACGAATGTATGGAAATTCGATGCTTTTGCATTTATCCAACATAAGACGATGGTGGAATCTGTCCAGTAATGACATTTAATGGATTCTGATTTAAGATCCTTTTTTCACCTTTTCAGCAAGCTCTGCACCTAACACGGCTGCACATAACTCTAGTCGTGGTAGGGTTTGCTTTTCAAGAGGTGCTACCTTTGATTTTGCGCATAATAAGCGCACAGTCGTTTGTTTGTTCTTATATATGGCTCTTATATAAGCCACAGCACCAAACGCTTTTTCAGACGCATCCACAAATATATGGAGTTCTTGTTTTTGAGGTATCTTACCATCATAAATGTGTCGCGGAATAGTCATTTTATTTAAACACAGCAAGTCTGGTCTGAAGGCCTCCCACCTTTCCTTTATGGAATCTGATATCTCTGTGTCCCAATCTAGTTTAAGGACTGACAGATTTTGTAGAAATAGTTTTGCTCTGATTATGACTGGAGCAAAAAGACCATGTGGGTCAAAAATTTGACCCAACTCAGAGGCTACCACTCTTTTTGTAATTGTTTGAGTGTTATGTTCTTGAGCCTTTCCGCACAAATTGTCATCCTTAGGGCTCCAGACAATTCCCAAAGTCTTTACACTGGTATGTTCCAATGCAGTGCCAAGATTTATGTTGCTAGCAATATCGTCTGGTGAAAATTCCTTTAGCAGATGGTGTGAATTAGAGCACCATTTTCTTAGTTTAAATCCGCAAGGTAGCAAGATTTTGTTTAGTTCTTCTTGAATCATTGCAGCATCTATAATTGTATCTGCTCCAGTTAGGCAGTCATCAACATATAAATCATTTTTCAATGCATTTGATCCTAATGGCCATTTTTCCAAATTTTTATTGGCCAAATGCTCCAAGCATTTTGTGGCAAGAAATGGAGCTGACGTTGTGCCATAAGTTACAGTTTTTAGCCGGTAATATTTTATTTCCTCGAACGGATTGTAGCGCCAAACAATCATTTGGTTAAATTGATCTTTTGGATTCATCCAAACTTGCCGATACATTTTTTCTATATCCGCCGTAAAAACATATTTGTGAATTCTGAATCTTAATAGAATCGCAAACAGATCACTTTGAACAACTGGTCCTGGATAAAGTAAATCATTTAATGATTTTCCTGTAGATGTCTTACAGGAAGCATCAAAGACTACTCTTAATTTTGTTGTAGTGCTTTCTGGTTTCAGAACACAGTGGTGAGGAATAAAATAATGTTCCTTTGGTATTTGACTAGGTAATACTTGCTTCATATGACCTAGTTTTTCGTATTCGGCCATAAAATCATTATTTAATATTTTAATGTCTGGGCTGGTTCTTCGTTCCAACGAAAGAAAACGCCTTGTCGCAATATCGCAAGACTTCCCCAGGGCTGAGGGATCTTCAGAATAAGGTAATCTGACAATTAATCTTCCATCTTGTGCGTGCTGAAGATTTTCCAAAAAATGCTTCTCGCAATGTCTTTCTTCTGGAGTCCGGTATTTCCTTATCGGTTCCATGTTGTCCAGTTTCCAAAATTTTTCCAACTATGATTTGGCTTCCTCGGCTGAGGAAACTACCATGCAATTTTGTGGCATTTTTGCACTCATGTTTACTTGCCCAGCAATTATCCAACCAAATTCGGTGTTCTGGAGAATAGGTTGGTCTGAATAAGACCTAATTTGTTCAGGTTTTATAACGGGAAAGTGATGTTCTGCGCCAAGCAATATATCAATTTTTCCTGGTTTCGCGAAATGTGGATCAGCGAGCTGGATATTTTTCGAGATTTTTAAATCGGCTACTTTTATTTGTTCCGTAGGCTGATCGGCCACAATATGAGGAAGAACAAATTAATTAAAACACTAACGCGTCCTTTACTTATTCACGGCTGACCTCCAACTCCCTCAATGCGAAGGTTTGTTGGTTGTAGTTGCAACGATAAACGCTTAACCAGTCTTTCTGAAATCAGATTAATTTGTGATCCGGAATCGAGCAGGGCGCGACAATCCTTCTTGATTATTAAGTCCTTGTACTATGACTCTAGCCGTTGCTAACAGTGTGTATTCGTTCTCACAACTGTTTTTCGTAGCAGCAGAAGCGTACGTTTTCGGTTCGGTATTTGGTTTTCCCTTACCTACATGTATCAATGTGTTGTGTTTTTTGTTACATTTGATGCATGTATATTTAGACATGCATTGCTTGGTCATGTGGTCTGCCTTAAGACAGTTGACGCACAGCCTTTTTCGCTGAACCCAGGTCAGCCTTTCAGCAGGAGTTGACTCCTTAAATTTCTCGCATTTGTATATGCTATGCCCTTTTTGACAAAATAGGCATGCCAATGAACTTGTTGTTGCTGAAGCACTTGTTTTTTGTTTTTCTTTATGCGTTTTTCCGCCGATGGCTTCAAGTGCGAGAAAACGTTGTTCTAGAAACCCAAGGAATTCCTTTATTGTTTGAATTTCCCTGGTATCTAAAATAGTTTGCTTCAACCTCCATTTTGCCTTGATTGCCTGACTCGTTGGAAGATAATTGATTTGCTTATATAAGCTGGCTACGCTTCTACTCGCAACCGATGATTTATGGTCCAAGACAATTAAGGATTTTCGGATTAGAAAAGAAAGCCAACAAATAGTTTAAAAACTTTTTATTTAAAAAGTATTTTTTATTTTATTTAATATGTGTGTTAAACAAATGTTTTTAGTTTTGGATGCAAACGCTTCCAGAAATGTTCAAGAGCCGTCTTGTTGACTACTTGAAGTTGTTGAGTTCTACTTGAAGAACTTCCTTTTTGTTCAATCTCGAACGTTAATCGACGATTATCCTGGGAGTCGCAAAGTTGACTCCAGTAAATCGGATTATATTATTAAAAAACAATTTTAATTTTTATTCCAGAATTATTTAAGAGTCGCCTTGTTGACTACTTGAATATATTGTTTTCCAGTGAAAAGCCTCCGTGTTGACTGTTTCTATTTTGGAAAATAAATCGACAATTATCCTGGGAGTCGCCTAGTTGACACCAGTAAATTGGATTATATTGTTTAAACAACAATTTAAATTTTTTGGATGCTACCGCTTCCAAAATTATTCAAGAGTCGCCTTGTTGACTACTTGAATTTATTGTGTTCCAGTTGAAGAGCCGTCTTGTTGACTACTTCAATTTCGGAAAAATAATCGACGATTATACTGGGAGTCGCCTAGTTGACTCCAGAAATCGGATTATATGGATGTTGTAAGTTGGAAGAGTCGCCGGGTTGACTTCTTCTACTTTTATTTCCAATATTGTAGTAACAAATCGCCAAGTTGATAAGTTACTCCTTGAAAATTTCAAGTTTTTCGGGAATATGCTTAGAAATTTATTCGTGGCAAAATTCCCTTTGTTATGAATTTTGCTCAATATCTAAATTATAGAGCAAGGGTTTCACAACTTTAACTCTAGAGGATTCGATCGCCAAGTTGATCGGGAATCTGTCTAGCAAAGTAAGTGCAGAAATTAGTCGCCAAGTTGACTAGAATTTCATGCAATGGTCGGGGTCACCAAAATGTTTGTAGTTTTATTTTTATTATTTATAGGAATGGTTGCCCCTAGAACATACTCTAGTGACGATAGGTTGCTAAACCAACACTTAAATTGGTTTAGCTCGGAGGGATCATGCGTATGAGGGCCAAAGACACAGCGATGCTCACTCGTAGAACGTAGAGTAGTTGAATACACAAGTATTGCTTGAGTACTGATTTTATTAGGGCAAAAGGTCGGGTTTATATACACGTTTTTCAGAGTGGGGGCACCATAGCAAAGAAGTGGTATGGGGATGTTAGTTAAAAATACATTGCATTGCTTATGTTCTAAGATATACAAAGGTACAGAGTCATCATAATTGTCTCCCACACAAGGAGTTAATACGCTAGGGTTAGTAAAAATAGAAAAGGTAGCTCAGGCAGAGCTGGCGCTGTCCGTGAACGTCAAGTGGCTTAGCGGATCAAGTGGTACGCTAACACACTCCTTAAATGTATTCAAGAACTGAGCTTCAACGTTCATGCAACAGGAGAACCCACTTACTGGCCCACTGACCCCACCAAAATACCAGACATTTTGGACTTCGCTATTAGCAATGGTATTGACCCCAATATGATACATACTACTGCGTGCTACAAACTCTGTTCTGACCATAGCATGGTAAAAATACTATATAACAACTCATATTTAAGGAACACAGCAGCAGTCAAACTTATAAGACGCAATACGAATATCCAAACATATAAAAATTGGCTAGAAGTAAATGTGAATCCACACCCGGAATTACAATCACCTATTGACGTTGACGAAAAAGTGGAAAATCTTGTCAGGAAAATACACCTAGCAGCAAATATCGCAACTCCGATAGTAGAAGCCATTCAGTCGACAAACCAAAGAACCCGAAGAGACCAGTACCTCTGGACAACTGAGCTAGCATCCTTGGTAAGGGAAAAACGGAGACTAAGAAGGGTCTGGCAATCCAGTAGATTGCAAGGAACTTAACAAAATGTTAATAGACTTAAAAAGCAAATCACTAGAAGCCTACCTTGAAGAACTTGAACCTTGCAGCGCAGAACACAATCTCTGGAACGCTACAAAATACCTTAAAAGGCCCATAAAGAGAGTACCGCCAGTAAAATCTGCATCAGGTGTGTGGTGTCGTTCAAACCAGGAAAAGGCCAATGCATTCGCTGAACATTTAAGCAACAGTTTCAAACCATTCGAACTGTGTGATCCAGAAGACTCAGTTGGGACAATGCGGTTCTTGGATATAGCATGTCCAATGGATCTACCCATATCTAGTATAGACCCTGAAGAAATTCAAGAAGAAATTAAAAACCTTAAATCATCAAAGTCTCCTGGATATGATAGTATAGACGCTGCAGCGTTAAAACCACTCCCAATCAACTGCATAACCAACATAAAAACTATAATGAATAAATGCCTAACACTTGGTCACTTCCCAACCCAATGGAAATGTGCAGAAATCATAGTTATTCTGAAACCTGGCAAACCAGAAACGGAACTAGCCTCGTACAGACCGATTAGTCTACTAGCTATTCTTTCCAAAATTCTAGAAAAATTATTCCTTAAAAGACTGATGCCTATATTAGAAGAGAAACACATCATCCTAGATCACCAATTTGGTTTTCGCAGAGGTCATGGGACAATCCAACAGTGTCACAGAGTCGTGAACCATATCACAGACTCGTTCGAAAACAGAAAATACTGCGCTGCAGCCTTCTTGGCATTTGACAGAGTATGGCACCAAGGACTTTTATACAAAACCAAGAGGATCCTGCCTACCTGGTTTTCAAGGCATATCTACAAAACAGACAATTTTATGTAAGATACAACCAGGAAGAATCATCGATACAAGAAGTCTGCGCCGGAGTTCCTCAAGGCAGTGTTTTGAGCCCAATCTTATATTCTATATATACAGCTGATATGCCCATATCTATGGATAATCAACACATGACGTGCAAGTTATCCAACCCGTGAAACCAGGCCACTTATGGCTTTTATAAACAATAATTTCAATCTCTGCATTTGCCTTTGTCTTTGCCTTTGACTTAGAGGTCCGATCTTGGTTCCACAGCTAAGTTAAACAAATCAAAATTAAAGTAAACATCAGCTTCCGTTCGAAGCTCAATCAATTACGCCTTTTGCGTTTCAAGTGTCCGACAAATTGCATCGGCCAGCATAATTGAATTTCACAATAAGATGCGACAGTTTCATCTTAAGCTTTTAATCTAAACATAAATTAAAGTTCAAAAGTTCTTAAAGAAAAGCTCCTGGCCGAGGTTCGTTGGATTTGATTTGGGATTGGAAGAGTCAGTCCTATTTTGATCGAGACCGCGATCGGTTAAGAAATATTAGAAAGTAACTAAACTGTATTGTGTTTAATAATTATATCAATAAAGGTTTAACATCATAAAATAATTGAAAATAAAAATTATATTTTTTTCTTAAAAATTTCCGGAAGAAAATTAATTGGCGCCCAACGTGGGGCCGCGTCATAAAAAGTTCCAAATAATTATTTAATGAAAAACAAGTTAAATATAAACGGAGCTCGCGCGGCCAATAACTCAACATTTTTAGTGGAAAAATTAAAAAATCCATCACCAGTCGACGACACCTAACATAGTGACAGTGATCGTTGTTCAAAAATTAAATGGAAATCAATTAATGTAATAATCCATTTAAACCCGGAAATATATTAAAGGTGGACCGAAAGATTAATTATTAACACAAATAAAAACCAAAACTAAACTAAAAATACAGTGGATAATAAAAAAAAAAAGAAAGAAACAATAAAGACAGAAAAAACTAACAAAGAAAAACTAAGTGAATTAAAAAAATCATCGAATAAATTATAAAAAAAAGGAAGGGCTGTAGGGCAATCCCTCGCCAAACTCAACATAATAACAAATAAATAAAATATATAAGAAGGAAGGAAGGGCTGAAGGGCATTCCCTCGCCAAAATCAACACAAAAACGATCAAGCAAACTAAGGAAGGAAGATCAACCCACAACCTCACAGAAGGAAAACCCCTTCGGGACAGTTTCGTGAGGAATTAATTTAAAATAATAAAAAATTAAAAATTTTAATTTAAGTTCAGGGAATTGAGAAAAATAAAATAGTTGATAAAAACAATAAGATAGATTCGTGAATTAAAGAATATCATCGAGAAACAATCTGGAAGATTTAATAGATTGCTTTGGTGAATTAAAATTAAAAATGGCAACCGGAGGTTCAGCACCAAATTTCTCTGCAGGTAGTATAGCCACAGCTGGCGGCCTAACAGTGGAATTAATTAATAGATTAATAAATGTTCAGTTGAATGAAGTGAGCAGGAAAATAGAAGGTTTAGAAAATAGATTAGCCACAGATGCAAACACTGTAGAGGATTATAAAATACAAACAATCGACCCAACTATAAAGTGCGATACAACGCTTGAAGTGGTAAAATCTTTACCAAAATTCACCGGGGAACCAACACAATATGTAGGTTGGAGGGAAGCTGCGGAAACTGCTATGAGTCTTTATAAAATTCAAAGCGAACAATACTTTATTGCTTTAACAATTTTACGAAATAAAATTATGGGAGCTGCCCATGATGCTCTTACCAATCATGGCACCGTTTTAAATTTTCAAGCAATCTTATCTAGATTGGATTTTATATATAACGATAAACGACCAATACATATCCTAGAGTCAGAATTAAGTATTCTCAGGCAGGGACGAATGACAGTTACAGAATACTATAACGAAGTTAATAAAAAAAATGACTTTACTAATAAACAAAACCATAATGACTCACGGAAAGGACAGTGTAATAACCAAAGAAACAAACAAAACAATAAGGGGCAACGCTCTACGAATATTTATATCCGGATTAAATGGATCTATTTCAGAAACTCTATTCTCATTAAATCCACCAGATTTACCCAATGCTTTGGCAAAGGTCCAGGAATTAGAATCAAACAATTTCCGTGCTCAATTTGCGAACAGGTTTAATGGGTTTAAAAATGAAAATAAATATCAGGGAAACAACTTACGATTTGATCAAGTACGACCAAATAATACTAAAACGGGCAATCATTGGGGTAATAACCAAAATTATAATTGGCCACAAAAGGGATATTTTTGGCAAAACAATAACCAATACAACACTCAAAAGCAACAAGCTGTCGAGCCAATGGATGTTGATCCATCGATTCAACTCCAAAATAAACCCAATAACAATCGGCAGCCGAATAATAGTTGGCAGGCAAATAATAATCGAGGAAGATATAATAACAATTATTATCAAAATAATTATCGTTCAAATTACTATCGCCCAAATCAAAATAAAGAGCAAACTCAAGCTCAAAAAAGGGAACTCGAGGGAACTGTAAATCAGCCAGCAAATAAAGTAATTAGAATAAATAATATTAATGAAGATCATTTTTTAGACGAGACCCCTACAGGGGAATGCCTTATTTAAATAGGACAGACAGAAAAAGCAAGAAGCAGTTAAAAATTTTAATAGATACAGGAGCCACTGCTTGTTACATAAAAAAGGGAATTTTGAAAATAAAAATGAGTTATCAACATATAAAAAGGTAACTACAGTTCATGGGTATTCAATTATTAAGTATTACCATATTATAACTATATTTGAAACACGACATTTATTTTATGAAATAGAAGGATTAGAATCTGATCTTCTAATTGGGTTCAATTTACTAAGAACAAGAGAGAACGCTATAGTCGGGTGCCCCGACTATCAGATACCCGTTACTCAGGTAAAGGGAGTGCGAGGGAGATGGAGATAGAAACTTTGATCACGCATAACTTTTTAACGAATGGTCCGATTTGAAAAATTTCTTCTACATTTCGATAGGTATTGATAAACACAATAAAACTGCATTTTTACTTTTCCGAAATATTTAAATTTTTAAAATCGTATATAAGCGATTGTGGGCGTTAAAGGGGGCGTGGCACCTTTTTGAAACAAACTTGCGCTGCGTAGGAACTCCTAGAATCTGCATGCAAAATGCCAATCTTCTAGCTTTTATAGTTTCCGAGATCTCAGCGTTCATACGGACAGACAGACAGACGGACAGACAGACGGACAGACGGACAGACGGACAGACGGACATGGCTAGATCGACTCGGCTAGTGACCCTGATCAAGAATATATATACTTTATAGGGTCGGAAACGCTTCCTTCTACCTGTTACATACTTTTGCACGAATACAATATACCCTTTTACTCTACGAGTAACGGGTATAAAAATTGGAGCTATAATAAATATAGCAAAGGGAGTACTGGAATATAAAGGGAAAACTGAAAAGTTAAAATATTACGATAATGAGGAAAAAAATAAAACAAGTTTAATTGAAGAAAAAAATAATATTCTTCCGTTAAAAGAATTTATTATACAAAAATATTTTGATGAAAAAAGCAGCGAAGACACAGATTCATTATTTGTGGAAAATAGTGAGAAAAGCTTGGGATTCGAAAATCCTGAGAACGCCGACGTAGAAATATCCGTCAACAAAAATACCAATATCTTGGGATTAAAAAATCCTGAGAACGCCGACGTAGAAATATCCGTCAATCAAAATAAAAAAATCTTGGGAATCAAAAAATCCTGAGAGTGCCGACGAAGAAAATTCCGTCAAAAATCGAATAAATAAAAATCGTTTGAAATGTAAAAATTTCAAGCCCGCCGTCGATGAGGTATCCGACAAACAACAGATAAATAATATAGGTACAGATCAATTAGAAGAACTAAAAGAAAAATTAGTTCACTATATTGAAAAAGAGCATTCAAAGATAAATATGCAAATTCCTTTTAGAACAGACATAAAGGGGGAAATAAATCTTATTCACGAAAGGCCAATATACGGGAAACAATATCCGTATGCTTTATCTGTCACCGACTTTGTGAATAGCGAAATCAGTAGAATGTTATCAGAAGAAATTATAAGGCCTAGCCGAAGCCCTTACAATTCACCAGTTCTGGTAGTCCCAAAGAAAGGAGAGAATCAAGACGGAAGCCGTAAGTTAAGACTCGTTATTGATTATAAAAAATTAAATGAAAGTACCATACCTGACAGGTACCCTATGCAAGACCCATCAGTAATTCTATCTAATTTGGGGAAAGCAAGATATTTTTCAACAATAGATTTAGAATCAGGTTTTCATCAGATATTAATGAAAGAATCTGATGTCGAAAAAACATCTTTTTCAATAAATAATGGAAAATACGAATTTTTAAGAATGCCATTCGGATTAACAAATGCACCAAGAATTTTTCAGAGAGCAATGGATGACATCCTAAGAGAACAAATAGGGAAAACATGCCATGTCTACATGGACGACATTATAATATTCTCAAATTCTATTGAACAACATTATAAAGACCTAAACAAAATTATAAATATATTATTAAATGCAAACATGAAAATCTCTTTAGAAAAATCAAAGTTTTTTAAACGCGAAACCAGTTTTCTAGGACACATCGTATCTTATGACGTCATTAAGACAGACCCAGAAAAAATTGACACCATTACTAAATATCCGCTTCCAAAAAATATTCGGGAACTAAGAAGTTTCTTAGGCCTTACGGGCTATTATAGAAAATTTGTTTTAAACTACGCTTTTATAGCCAAACCTCTAACAAAATACCTTGGCGGTCATAATGGCAAAATTTCAAAAAGAATGTCAACAAAAATGTTAATTCAGCTGGACGACGCAGCTATTAAAGCTTTTAACGAGCTGAAAGAAAATCTCATTGCGCAAGTAGAATTAGTTCAACCAGACTATAATAAAAAATTTACCCTGACCACCGACGCTTCGGACGTCGCAATTGGTGCAGTTTTATCTCAAGAAGGTAAACCGATTACTTTTATTTCAAAAACCTTATCCAAAACAGAACAAGTTTATGCAACTAATAAGAAAGAACTTTTAGCTATAGTATGGGCTCTTAAAAATCTAAGAAATTACTTATACGGAGTGATTGGAATTGAAATTCAGACCGATCATCAACCATTATCTTTCGCAATCTCTGATAAAAATCCTAATATAGAAATGAAACGCTGGTATTCCTTCATAGAAAGTTTCACTCCAAAAGTCATTTATAAACCAGGTACAACTAATGTAGTTGCAGACGCTTTATCAAGGATTCAGATTAACAACTTAACTGAAAGTAACGAATCGGTCTCAGATCAAAACACTCAGCATTCAGCAGAGAGTAGCTTTGAGAATGTTATACAAGAAACCCGAAAACCCTTAAACCAGTTGAAGCAACAATTGCTAATAGCAACGGGGAGGTATACAGTACATGAGTCGATTAATATATTTGAAAATACCAGACATATAGTAGAATTCGACATTCCCGAAAATTTGATTTCAATCTTAAGAGAATACATTCCTCCTAATATAACAGTAGGTATTCATTGTACTTTAGAGGACTTTTACAGAATTCAAAAACCACTTAAAGAAAATTTTATGAATAAATTTTTGTATACAAGAATATTTGTCCAAGATGTGGAAAATTCTGAAGACAGAGCACTTATAATCGAAGAAACACATTGTCGAGCGCACAGGGGACTTGACGAAAATTATAAACAAATCAATAGATTGTATTATTGGCCAAACTTACTCACAAAATTAAAAGAATATATAAAAAATTGTAAAATTTGCAATGAAAACAAATATAACAGGCATCCAATTAAAATTCCAATTGGAGAAGCCCCAATCCCAAGTAAAGAAGGAGAAAATTTACACATTGACATATATTACGCGCAAAGTCTCACTTTCATAACTTGTATTGATGCTTATTCAAAATTTCTAGTAGTAAAAGAAATCCAAAATAAATTAAATATCGAAAACAAAATAATGGAATTACTTCAACAATTTCCACAAGCCAAAGTAATAATGACAGAAAATGAACCAAGCTTTACCTCGGCCCAATTTAAATCTTTTGCACAAAGGTGCGGTTTAACTTTACATTACGCAGACCCGAGGCACAGTACCTCAAACGGACAAGTTGAAAGGGCACATTCTACATTAACAGAATTAGCTCGATGCATTAAAGAAGAATTTAATTTAACTGACTATTCCGAAATAGTAATTAGAGCAGCTCAAGAATATAATCAGAGCATTCATTCATCAACGAACCAAAAACCATTTGACGTACTATACAATAAAATAGAGCACGAAAATATTCCTCAAATTTTAAAAAATACACAAGAGAAAATGTTAGAAACACATAATGATAACAGAAAAGAAAAACAATATCATGTAGGACAGGTAGTTTATGAAAAGAAACACGGGGAAAGAAATAAACTTAAAACTAGATATAAAAAACAAGTAGTTAAGGAAAATTTACCTAACAAAATAATAATCAACAGTAGAAATAGAATTATTCACAAGGATAATATAAAATTCTAAATATTTATATATTACCTATTTTTTTACCTTTTCCAGAAAATGTTTTATCAGGCGCTCATACTACACCTTATTTTATTTACAAAATCAGAAATAATTGACTATACAAGTCACGAGTATCTTTTATTCAAGGACAATAAAGACGTATTGACGTATGATTCATACGCAGATTTATTTCACGTAACTAACTTAAGTTTTTATAAAGAAATAATAAAATTGGAATCAGATAATATTAAAAGGGATACTAATAAAAGATCACAATGGGAAATTAAATATGACTTAGAAGTAATCGAATTAATTTTATCACAATTAATTTCAACCAGATCAAAAAGGGGTATAAATGAGTTAGGCACTATGTGGAAATGGTTAGCTGGAACTCCGGATCATGATGATTTTATTAAAGTACAGAATAAAATCAATGAATTAATTGAAAATAATAATAAGCAATCTATTATCAATTCCAAATTGTTCAAAGAAATAGAATCTCTTTCTGATGATTTTAAAAATGTTTTTATTGATCAAGATTTACCATTGCGAAAACATCGCTTACGATTATTAACATTTGATTTGCAAAATTTAATTGACACAATCACACTTGCAAAAATTGACGTTTTTAATACCAAAATTTTAAACAATGATGATATCATGAATATATTAAAACACGAACAAAAACCAGTAATTATCGCTGACTTAATGGACATCTCTGTTTTTAAAATCGCACTTCATAAAGAACTTTTAATAATTTATATAAAATACCCAATAATAAAAAACAGATGCGAAATATATCACACCAGAGCGATTTCTCAAATCGATGGGAAACTAGTATTAAGCAATCAAGTCGCAAAATGCGATAATATTTTTTATGAAATGTCTAACTTTAAGAACGAACTTTTTAATAATTATTGCACTTTAATTAAGGAAAAAACTTGTTTTACCCGATTATTAAATGGCGAGAAATCAACTTGTAAGAAAATAAGAGAAATAAATAAAAAAATAGACATCATTCAAGATGGTGCCATTCTTATAAATGGTAACAACATTGTTAACAACTCCCATTTAAACGGGTCATATTTAATAACATTTAATGGTACAACCAAAATTAATAATATCTCATATACCAATTTGGAAAACAAAATTCTTGACTACATAAGTACGAACCACTTCAAAAATTATGAAATATCCGATTACATTTTATCAAATAACTCGGAACTCTCTTTAGATAATATAAATATCTTAAATCCTTTCATTAAAATTAATAATACTAAAATATCACTTACCTTTATATTATTAATTTTAATCATTATATATTTAATATTTTTACTTTTTATAAAATTCAAAAATGCTATATTATTTGTAACCAAAAAACAACGGCCAGAACCAGAAAAATCTATTAACCAAGAAAATTTTCTAACAGAATTAAGAGATCAATTAAATGAATTTCATATTGAATCGGGACGATCCATTTTAGAAGGGGGAGAGTTATCCAACCCGTGAAACCAGGCCACTTATGGCTTTTATAAACAATAATTTCAATCTCTGCATTTGCCTTTGTCTTTGCCTTTGACTTAGAGGTCCGATCTTGGTTCCACAGCTAAGTTAAACAAATCAAAATTAAAGTAAACATCAGCTTCCGTTCGAAGCTCAATCAATTACGCCTTTTGCGTTTCAAGTGTCCGACAAATTGCATCGGCCAGCATAATTGAATTTCACAATAAGATGCGACAGTTTCATCTTAAGCTTTTAATCTAAACATAAATTAAAGTTCAAAAGTTCTTAAAGAAAAGCTCCTGGCCGAGGTTCGTTGGATTTGATTTGGGATTGGAAGAGTCAGTCCTATTTTGATCGAGACCGCGATCGGTTAAGAAATATTAGAAAGTAACTAAACTGTATTGTGTTTAATAATTATATCAATAAAGGTTTAACATCATAAAATAATTGAAAATAAAAATTATATTTTTTTCTTAAAAATTTCCGGAAGAAAATTAATTTGCACATACGCTGACGACACGGCATTCTTAGTCTCAGCGGATTCTCTCATAACAGCAGCTCAAGGCTTACAGCAAGCGATCAACAACATAGAACCTTGGCTAAAAAGATGGAACATTGTAATAAACGCAGACAAATCCATGCATACCACATTTAGTCTTAAACAAGGTATTCCTCCACCAGTCCTCATAAATAACGCAATCATTCCACAAAGGACATCTGATAAATACCTAGGAATGACACTTGATACAAAATTAACTTGGAGAGAACACATCTCAGGAAAAATTAAAGTAATAAATAACAAAAAAAGGCAATTGTACTGGCTGATAAACAGAAAAAGCAAACTATCAATAAAAAACAAACTCCTTATTTATAAATCTATCATCAAGCCTGCATGGACTTACGGAATCGAACTATGGTGCACAGCTGCATCCACGAACATTAAAAGACCAGAAAGAGCTGAAAACAAAATACTGAGACAAATAATTAATGCGTCATTTTACGTGCGCAACACTACTATAAAAAGAGACCTGGATTTCCCTTCCGTAGTAGAAGAAATTTCAAGGAACAGCAGAAAACATATTGATAAAATGCAAGAACATAAAAACCCTCTAGCTTCCAGCTTGATAATCATCAATGATCAACCTAGACGATTACGCAGATGCCATCCACTGGACTTACCATTCAAATGGTAAAAATCTATAATTATATTGCAAATTTCTATTCGAAAAATATGAATGAAATATGAAGAAAAAACATTATTCTGGTTGATCCTGCCAGTAGTTATATGCTTGTCTCAAAGATTAAGCCATGCATGTATAAGTACACACGAATTAAAAGTGAAACCGCAAAAGGCTCATTATATCAGTTATGGTTCCTTAGCTCGTTAACAGTTACTTGGATAACTGTGGTAATTCTAGAGCCAATACATGCAATTAAAACATGAACCTTATGTGACATGTGCTTTTATTAGGCTAAAACCAAGCGATCGTAAGATCGTTATATTGGTTGAACTCTAGATAACATGCAGATCGTATGGTCTTGTACCGACGACAGATCTTTCAAATGTCTGCCCTATCAACTTTTGATGGTAGTATCTAGGACTACCATGGTTGCAACGGGTAACGGGGAATCAGGGTTCGATTCCGGAGAGGGAGCCTGAGAAACGGCTACCACATCTAAGGAAGGCAGCAGGCGCGTAAATTACCCACTCCCAGCTCGGAGAGGTAGTGACGAAAAATAACAATACAGGACTCATATCCGAGGCCCTGTAATTGGAATGAGTACACTTTAAATCCTTTAACAAGGACCAGTTGGAGGGCAAGTCTGGTGCCAGCAGCCGCGGTAATTCCAACTCCAATAGCGTATATTAAAGTTGTTGCGGTTTTGTGGCTCTCTCAGTCGCTTCCCGGGAAACTAAAGCTTTTGGGCTCCGGGGGAAGTATAGTTGCAAAGCTGAAAATTAAAGGAATTGACGGAAGGGCACCACCAGGAGTGGAGC
>JAECXW010000404.1:0-125000 GCA_018153365.1 Drosophila fuyamai | reverse complement strand
GGTATATTATTGGATAAATATTAATTTATTCATAATATTAAAAGAAATCTATGAAAAACATTACCTCACATTGTTGTAAATAATTTGAATGTGATAAACGAAGAAAAATATTTTCGTTTTCAATCAAATGATACTGAGAAATGTCTAGCATAAAAATTATCTAGAATTGTCTCTTATTAATGATTCGAAAATCGAAAGCTGTTGGAAATGTTATTGCTCTTCGTTGATTCGTTACTATACAAAATAATTATTAAATATATATAATACATATCTCAATGTATTTATATATATTAATATATATATTGCCAATTTAAAGACGAATTTAATAAAATGTTTTCTCATTATATACAAAGAATTAATTTAATAAAAAGCTATATACAACCTGAACTCATATGGGACTACCCCCTGAATTTAAGCATATTAATTAGGGGAGGAAAAGAAACTAACAAGGATTTTCTTAGTAGCGGCGAGCGAAAAGAAATCAGTTCAGCACTAAGTCACTTTATCTATATGGCAAATGTGAGATGCAGTGTATGGAGCGTCAATATTCTAGTATGAGAAATTAATGATTTAAGTCCTTCTTAAATGAGGCCATTTACCCATAGAGGGTGCCAGGCCCGTATAACGTTAATGATTACTAGATGTGCCAAAGAGTCGTGTTGCTTGATAGTGCAGCACTAAGTGGGTGGTAAACTCCATCTAAAACTAAATATAACCATGAGACCGATAGTAAATAAGTATCGTGAGGGAAAGTTGAAAAGAACTCTAAATAGAGAGTTAAACAGTACGTGAAACTGCTTAGAGGTTAAGCCCGATGAACCTGAATATTCATTATGGAAAATTCATCATTAAAATTTTAATATTTAAACAATATTATGATAATAGTGTGCATTTTTTCCATATAAGGACATTGTAATCTATTAACATACAAAATTTATCATAAAATATGGGTTATAGTTTATTCCAATTAAAATGCTTGCGTTTTAACACAGATTAAATGTCATTAATTTGATAAAGTGTTGATAGATTTATATGAATACAGTGCGTTAATTTTTCGGAAATATATAATGGCATAATTATCATTGATTTTTGGGTTTATTATAAGCATTTGTATGATTAACAATGCGAAAGATTCAGGATACCTTCGGGACCCGTCTTGAAACACGGACCAAGGAGTCTAACATATGTGCAAGTTATTGGGATATAAACCTAATAGCGTAATTAACTTGACTATTAATGGGATTAGTTTTTTAACTATTTATAGTTAATTAACACAATCCCAGGGCGTTCTATATAGTTATGTATAATGATATTTATATTATTTATGCCTCTAACTGGAACGTACCTTGAGCAGATATGCTGTGACCCGAAAGATGGTGAACTATACTTGATCAGGTTAAAGTCAGGGGAAACCCTGATGGAAGACCGAAACAGTTTTGACGTGCAAATCGATTGTCAGAATTGAGTATAGGGGCGAAAGACCAATCGAACCATCTAGTAGCTGGTTCCTTCCGAAGTTTCCCTCAGGATAGCTGGTGCATTTTAATGTTATATAAAATAATCTTATCTGGTAAAGCGAATGATTAGAGGCCTTAGGGTCGAAACGATCTTAACCTATTCTCAAACTTTAAATGGGTAAGAACCTTAACTTTCTTGATATGAAGTTTAAGGTTATGATATAATGTGCCCAGTGGGCCACTTTTGGTAAGAAGAACTGGCGCTGTGGGATGAACCAAACGTAATGTTACGGTGCCCAAATTAACAGCTCATGCAGATACCATGAAAGGCGTTGGTTGCTTAAAACAGCAGGACGGTGATCATGGAAGTTGAAATCCGCTAAGGAGTGTGTAACAACTCACCTGCCGAATCAACTAGCCCTTAAAATGGATGGCGCTTAAGTTGTATACCTATACATTACCGCTAAAGTAGATGATTTATGTTACTTGTAATATAAATTTTGAAACTTTAGTGGAAGGTACAATGGTATGCGTAGAAGTGTTTGGCGTAAGCCTGCATGGAGCTGCCATTGGTACAGATCTTGGTGGTAGTAGCAAATAATCGAATGAGACCTTGGAGGACTGAAGTGGAGAAGGGTTTCGTGTGAACAGTGGTTGATCACGAGTTAGTCGGTCCTAAGTTCAAGGCGAAAGCCGAACATTTTCAAGTAAAAACAAAAAGCGAATATATATATGAGTAAATGCCAATAATAATATACTTGAATAATTTTGAACGAAAGGGAATACGGTTCCAATTCCGTATCCTGTTGAGTATCCGTTTGTTATTAAATATGGGCCTCGTGCTCATCCTGGCAACAGGAACGACCATAAAGAAGCCGTCGAGAGATATCGGAAGAGTTTTCTTTTCTGTTTTATAGCCGTACTACCATGGAAGTCTTTCGCAGAGAGATATGGTAGATGGGCTAGAAGAGCATGACATATACTATTGTGTCGATATTTTCTCCTCGGACCTTGAAAATTTATGGTGGGGACACGCAAACTTATCAACAGGCCGTACCAATATCCGCAGCTGGTCTCCAAGGTGAAGAGTCTCTAGTCGATAGAATAATGTAGGTAAGGGAAGTCGGCAAATTAGATCCGTAACTTCGGGATAAGGATTGGCTCTGAAGATTGAGATAGTCGGGCTTGATTGGGAAACAATAACATGGTTTACGTGCTCGTTCTGGGTAAATAGAGTTTCTATCATTTATGGTGGTAACTTGTTCCCCGGATAGTTTAGTTTCGTAGCCAATTGTGGAACTTTCTTGCTAAAATTTTTAAGAATACTAATTGGGTCAAACCAATTAGTTCTTATTAATTATAACGATTATCAATTAACAATCAATTCAGACTTGGGGAATCCGACTGTCTAATTAAAACAAAGCATTGTGATGGCCCTAGCGGGTGTTGACACAATGTGATTTCTGCCCAGTGCTCTGAGTGTCAAAGTGAAGAAATTCAAGTAAGCGCGGGTCAACGGCGGGAGTAACTATGATTCTCTTTGGAGAACTGGAGTCTCGATATGCATTAGGGGAATTTATTCTGCAATTTATAAGTCTTGTCGAAGACTCAAGTCTTCTCAAAACCTCCTCGTGGTGTTCTCCGGAAATGTTAGTCAGCGTGGTATACTGACTAGCAATAAAATGTTAATCAGCGTGCTTTACTGACTAACAACTAATTTAAGTAGCGAAAAATTTCCAAAGGGCTGGTTACCCGGCGGAATATATATATTGGAACTAGCATAAGTGAAAATGAGCCTCGGATAACGATTGATTCTTCGATGACGACCCTGACCCCTGTGGAAAGCATCCCAGGGAACCAATATATACCAACGGCATCGGCTACTCTCTCGAGAGTACCATGCACTATATGTGAACGAGTTTTTGCATGCCAAAGAGGACTCGGTGTACATATGAGGTATCGGCACCCAGATGAACTTGATGAAATTCGTCGACGTGTCGATATCAAAGCAAGGTGGAGTGAGGAAGAGAAGATGATGTTGGCGAGAAAGGAGGTTGAGCTCACGGCAAATGGTATTAAACACATCAACAAGCAACTAGCGGACACATTCACGAACCGTAGCGTCGAAGCCATTAAAAAGCTGTGACAGAGGGGCGATTATAAGGAGAAAATCGAGCTGATAAGGGGGCAATCAGCTCTCGCCACAGAAGTTGCTAGTCTAACCATACGGCGCCGCCCTAGTAATAGTAAGCAAAACCAACGAGTATCAACATCTGAATCATCTCCAATCAATCCACAAGAACAGTCGAACAATGAAATCTTGCGGACGCTACGCGGGTATAGCCCCGTAGTTTGCTCTTCCGAATGGAGAGCCCAAGAATTGCAAACTATCGTTGATAGGGCGCAACTCGATGGATAGGAAACCACTCTCCAAAACTTATCCGCTTATCTCCAAGGAATTTTTCCGGTACAGGGTGCACGACGCATGCTGACGAGGCCGACACGGCGGCAGACGCCCGCCTGGCATGGACGGCATCAACGGCACAATCTGCAAGGCAGTCTGGCGCGCTATTCCTCAGCTCCTGACGGAGCTCCTATCCCGTTGCATACGGCTGGGATATTTCCACAGAGAGTGGAAGTGTCCACGTGTAGTGGCGCTACTCAAGGGACCCGACAAGGACAGGTGCGAGCCGTCCTCATACCGGGGGATTTGCTTGTTGCCTGTCTTTGGGAAGGTGCTCGAGGCCATCATGGTTGATCGTGTGAGAGAAGTTCTTCCGGAAGGCAGCAGATGGCAATTCGGATTTCGCCAAGGACGATGTGTGGAGGATGCTTGGAGTCACGTGAAGAGCAGTGTTGACGCCAGCCCGGCGAAAGAAGCATTCGACAACGTCGAGTGGAGCGCTGCACTGCGCCGATTAGCTGACTTGGGATGCCGGGAAATGTGCTTGTGGCAGAGCTTTTTCTCCGGCCGGAGTGCTAAGATCAGAAGTGGTTATGGGACAGTTAAAGTCTCCGTAACCAGAGGTTGCCCGCAAGGATCAATTAGTGGCCCATTTATTTGGGATCTACTAATGAATGTACTGCTACAGCGCCTTAAGCCGTACTGCATTTTTAGTGCGTACGCGGATGACCTAGTGCTTCTCATCGAGGAAAATTCCCGAGCCATGCTAGAGAAAAAAGGAGCGCAGCTGATGTCCATCGTTGAAACGTGGGGAGCGGAAATTGGTGTTGCCTTAGCGTGAAGGGTATCCTTAGGCGTGCCCCCTCGGTACGGTTTGCAGGAGCAAACCTACCGTACGTCAGCAGCTGCCGGTACCTTGGCATCACAGTCAGTGAGCGCATGAATTTCCTCATGCACGTCACATCGCTTCGACAGCGGATGACTGGAGTCGTTGGAGCATTGGCGCGTGTGCTTCGAGACGACTGGGGATTCAGTCCTC
Source organism: Drosophila fuyamai (assembly GCA_018153365.1). Taxonomy (NCBI): domain Eukaryota; kingdom Metazoa; phylum Arthropoda; class Insecta; order Diptera; family Drosophilidae; genus Drosophila; species Drosophila fuyamai. The sequence goes on along the minus strand of JAECXW010000404.1, from coordinate 120,100 downwards.
GAGCCAGGCGGACCATATATGCCGGACACGTGGCGCCTTGTGTGCGGCTAACTGCCTGCCAGAGGCTGATCCTTTTAGGAAGCCTTCCGGTATGCCGAACAGTGTCCACTGCGGCACTGCAGGTGCTTGTTGGAGCTCTCCCGCTTGACTTGGCTGCTATGCGAATAGCAGTCAAATACAAGCTGAATTGTGGAAGCGTGGGTCTGAGCGTGGGTCTGAGTCAGAAGCAACGGATTGTGCGGCTGGACGAGTGCTTGCTACAGCAGTGGCAAGACAGATGGATGACGTTGGTGCACCAGGACGGGTGACCAACAGGTTCATTCCTGATGTGAGGCTCGTTTACAGGAAACCGGAATTTGGATTTCCGATGCGTACGGGATTCTTGCTTACTGGGCACGGATCGTTTAACGCATTTCTGCATAGGAGGGCCCTCAGCGATACTGCCGCATGCTCATGTCGCGATCCGCAGGTGGACTGGGAGCACATCCTTTGTGCTTGTCCGTTGTATGCAGACTTGCGGGACCTCGATGGACTTCGTGTGCAGGGTGATGACGGAAACTGGACGTTTGATGCGATCCTGGAGGACGAGGACAGGACACGGAGGCTAGGTAAGTTTGCTGATGCAGTCTTTCAGAGGAGAACAGGGCTTTAGCCCCAGTTGCCTTGCCGTGTGGCTAGCGGCGGCGAATTCTACCACAGTTTTGTCATGGCTTGTCGTAGGAGGCGACTAACATGACCTTGCGGTTGCCTCATCCGTGCTGGTCGGAGCAAAAGGGGTCAGGCCTACCGAGCCTGTAACTTCGGGACCACGGGTTGGGCAGCAGTCCAAGGCTGCCCATTGAGGTAGGCCCCCTAGTGGGAGTATCGTGGTGGTTGTGGTCGACCTATATCGCGGGTAGAACCTTCGTGTTCGACGTGGAGTTGCGTTAATCAACCGGGTGCCGTGATCCATAGATCGGCAGAGATTTTAGATGGTCTCGCTCCTGAACAAGGGGGGAGTTCCTTGCCCGACAGCAAGTGCTCGAATTGTGACCGGGATGGAGGCTATGTACATAGCTATAGTCTCCGGAACGGGGCGTTGGTCTGGCGCTTAACCTAGACACGTGCACTATATGCTCACTTGTGGGTATATTCGAGTGTCGTGGTTGTAATCCCTTCAGTGTGGAACACGCCACGTTAAATAAGTTCGGAGGGATCCGAAACAGTTACTGTCCCTATCTACTATCTAGCGAAACCACAGCCAAGGGAACGGGCTTGGAATAATTAGCGGGGAAAGAAGACCCTTTTGAGCTTGACTCTAATCTGGCAGTGTAAGGAGACATAAGAGGTGTAGAATAAGTGGGAGATATTAGACCTCGGTTTGGTATCGCCAATGAAATACCACTACTCTTATTGTTTCCTTACTTACTTGATTAAATGGAACGTGTATCATTTCTTAGCCATTATACGGATATATTTATTATATCTTATGGTATTGGGTTTTGATGCAAGCTTCTTGATCAAAGTATCACGAGTTTGTTATATAATCGCAAACAAATTCTTTAATAAAACAGTGCATTTATGTATTTTTGATTTGAAAATTTGGTATAACTCCAATTACTCAGGTATGATCCAATTCAAGGACATTGCCAGGTAGGGAGTTTGACTGGGGCGGTACATCTCTCAAATAATAACGGAGGTGTCCCAAGGCCAGCTCAGTGCGGACAGAAACCACACATAGAGCAAAAGGGCAAATGCTGACTTGATCTCGGTGTTCAGTACACACAGGGACAGCAAAAGCTCGGCCTATCGATCCTTTTGGTTTAAAGAGTTTTTAACAAGAGGTGTCAGAAAAGTTACCATAGGGATAACTGGCTTGTGGCGGCCAAGCGTTCATAGCGACGTCGCTTTTTGATCCTTCGATGTCGGCTCTTCCTATCATTGTGAAGCAAAATTCACCAAGCGTTGGATTGTTCACCCATGCAAGGGAACGTGAGCTGGGTTTAGACCGTCGTGAGACAGGTTAGTTTTACCCTACTAATGACAAAACGTTGTTGCGACAGCATTCCTGCGTAGTACGAGAGGAACCGCAGGTACGGACCAATGGCACAATACTTGTTCGAGCGAACAGTGGTATGACGCTACGTCCGTTGGATTATGCCTGAACGCCTCTAAGGTCGTATCCGTGCTGGACTGCAATGATAAATAAGGGGCAATTTGCATTGTATGGCTTCTAAACCATTTAAAGTTTATATTCATTTATGAACGACAATGGATGTGATGCCAATGTAATTTGTAACATAGTAAATTGGGAGGATCTTCGATCACCTGATGCCGCGCTAGTTACATATAAAAACATTATTTAATACAATGACAAAGCCTAGAATCAATTGTAAACGACTTTTGTAACAGGCAAGGTGTTGTAAGTGGTTGAGCAGCTGCCATACTGCGATCCACTGAAGCTTATCCTTTGCTTGATGATTCGATAAACCAATAGAAAATATATTATAATATATATTATAATATAAACAAATTAGAATTATCATATATTTTTGATAATTTTATATTGTATTATATTATATTTTATATATATATATATAATATATTTTATACCACATAGTAGTAGCCAATGGGTCGTCATCTTATTAGTGACGCAGATCGTAGCCAAATGCATCGTCATCTTATTAGTGACGCAGATCGTAGCCAAATGCATCGTCATCTTATTAGTGACGCGTATGATATGAAATTCAAGTAAAAAGAGTCTAACTATGATTATCGTAAGGTAGCCAAACGCATCGTCATCTAATAGTGACGCGATGCATGAATAAATCAAATTGATGGATAAATTTAAAGTGTCAAGAGTCTGAACTTTAAACACATATAAAGAAATGTATTGAAATCTATGGAAATCTATAGATATATAGAAATATATAGAAATATAAAAAAATGTATACAAATGTATGGAAATGTATAGAAATGTATGGAAATCTATGGATATCTATAGATATATAGAAATATATGGAAATATAAAAGAAATGTATGGAAATGAAACGAATTCTATAGATATATAGAAATATAGGAAATATAAAAAAATGTATACAAATGTATGGAAATGTATAGAAATGTATGAAAATCTATGGATATCTATAGATATATAGAAATATATGGAAATATAAAGAAATGTATGGAAATGAAAATAAATCTATAGAAATCTATAGATATATAGAAATATATGAAAAATATAAAGAAATGTATGGAAATGTAAAAGAAATCTACAAAAATCTATAGATATATGGAAATATTAAGAAATGTATGGAAATGACAAATCTATAGAAATATAAATTTATAGGAAATATAAAGAAATGTATGGAAATTTATGCATATCAATGGAAATCTATAGAAAACTATATAAATATATTTTAATATAAAATAAATATATGGAAATATAAAAGAAATGTATAGAAATATATGAAATAAATCTATAGATATATATAAATATATGTATATATATATATATATATATATATTTTTTTTTTTTTTTTTTTTTTTTTTTTTTAATTTTATAAAAAAAAAATATTTTTTATAAAAAAAAACAATTTTTTAAAAAAAAAAATTTTTTTTTTTTTTTTTTAATTTTTTTTTAATTTTTTTTTATTTTTTTTTTTTTTTTTAAAAAAAAAAAAAAAAAAAGACTTTTTTTTTTTTTTTATTGTTTAAAAATTTGTTTTTTGGGGGGAAAAAATAGCTGAAGGCCTCACGGAAAATGGTTTCGACGTTAAGCACATTTTTTTTTTTTTTTTTTTTTTTTTTTTTTTTTCTATTTTTTTAATAAAAAAAAAAATTTTTTAAAAAAAACTCTTTTTTAAAAAAAAATATTTTTTTTTTTTTTTAATAATTTTTTTTTATATTTTATTTTTTAATATTTACTTTTTAAAAAAAAAAAAAAAAAAAACATTTTTTTTTTATTTTAATTTTTTTATATTTATTTTTGGGTTAGGAAAATAGTTGGAGGCCCTAAGGGAAATGGGTTTGACGTTAAGCACATCGTAAACATAGTGAACAGGGATAAAATTCCCCAACCACTGTTTAAGATTGAGCTGGCCCCAGAGACGAAACCTCTAAAGAAAAATGCAGTGCATCCTATTTACAATCTGCAATATCTCCTTCACCGAAGAATCACGGTAGAGGAACCGCATAAGCGGAACGGCCCCGTACAGTGTACAAACTGCCAGGAGTTCGGGCATACAAGAACCTACTGCACCCTGCGTCCAGTTTGTGTCGCCTGTGGAGATTTGCATTGCATTGAAGCATGCCTGGGAAACAAAGAAGACCCTACTCTGAGGAAATGCAGTAATTGTGGGGGAAATCATACTGCCAACTACCGGGGCTGTCCCGTCTACAAAGAACTCAAGAGCCGCCTAAATCAGAGACGCAGTAATCCACTCGCGGCCAACCAAACATCTTCACCCCATCAACAACCACTCCTGGTGTCTCCTTTGCCAACGCACTCCGCTACCCTGGAATCTCACAAACATCTACCGCTCAACCTGCAGCATTGCGTCCACAGCCACCCATATCAAACCTAAATGATTTTCCGCTCTTAAGCCAAAATGGGCAAACAACAAGTCAACCTTCTACGCAGCAAAACCAAACTCTTCCCCCACAAACACTTAGCGGTCTAGAATCTACACTAGCTACTCTTGCAAACGTCATGATGACGATTCAAAGTTCCCTTCAAGAACTACTGCGAAACCAGAGCCTTCTAATGGAACTGCTGATCAAACAAAAGTCTGTATAAATGGACTCCTTAAGAATATGCTTCTGGAACGCAAACGGCGTTTCCCGGCACACTCCTACAGTTCCTAAACAGCCACAATATCGATATCATGCTACTTTCTGAAACCCATCTAACTAATAAAAACTACTTCCATATCATCGGATATATATTCCACGCGACCAACCACCCGGACGGTAAAGCACACGGAGGTACCGGTATACTCATAAAACAACGCATAAAACATCATCCCTTGGAGACATTCGCTACTAACTACCTGCAGGCCACATCCCTACGTATAAACCTAATTCGCGACCCACTTACCCTATCCGCCATATATTGCCCCCCACGCTTCAGTATTGCAGAAAATGAGTTTATGAATTTCTACAACTCACTAGGACGCTGCTTTATAGCTGCCGGTGATTATAACGCAAAGCATCCCCACTGGGGATCTCGTCTTATCAACCCCAAAGGCCGCCAATTATACAACGCTATTATCACTCCTGGTAATACGCTTGACTTTGTCTCACCAGCTAGGCCTACCTACTGGCCCACAGATCCAAATAAACAACCTGACATTATCGATTTCGCTGTTACTAGAAGAGTCTCGCACAGGCTGATAAACATAAAAACCTTAGAAGAGCTTACATCGGACCATTCGCCAGTTCTCCTCTGTCTATCTGAACAGCCGCAGCTTCTGGAACGCCCCCAACATCTAACATCAAACAAAACAAACTGGCTGAAGTACAAAAAATATGTAACTGCACACATCGAACTTGATCCTGAAATTTCCTCTGAATCTGACATTGATAAGTCGCTTAAACACCTCACGGACGTAATGTCCTCTGCCGCCAAACATTCTACGCCAGAACCCTCATCCACAAACCCGCTAAGAACTGGACGCTCAAGTATCCAGATCGAGTCTCTCCTACTTGAAAAACGTAGACTTCGCAGAGACTGGCAGACTCATCGGTCCCCAGCTACTAGGAAAAGACTTAATGAAGCATCTCGAAAAGTGTCGAAGGCCCTCTCTACCGAAAAGAACCAGGCCCAACGGGCCTACATTGCGAAACTATCCCCGACGGGTAATAAATTCCCACTATGGAAAGCGCACCCAAACATGCAGCCACCAATAGATCCCGATTGGCCAATTCGATCACAAAAAGGGCCTGGGCGCGCAGTGACGAAGAAAGAGCTAACACCTTTGCCCATCACTTGGAAAACGTCTTCAAGCCCCACCCGCCATCCAACCAATTCACTCTACCGAACGTCTCGCTAGCGTCGCCGTCCTCCCCAGTTACCCTTGAAACCAGCACAATACTTAAGGCTATTAAAGAACACATAAACCCAAAAAAGGCTCCTGGTCACGATTTTATTTCTCCAAAAATGATAATTTAATTACCTGCATGCGCAGTCAGATGCATCGCATTTATATTTAACTCAATATTGAAATGGGGCTACTTTCCTGACCAATGGAAAAAGTCTGTCATTACAATGATCCCGAAGCCAGGAAAAGACAAATCCCAGCCTTCCTCGTACCGGCCCATCAGTCTGCTCCCATGTCTATCAAAGCTATTTGAAAAACTGCTTCTTGTTCATCTAGTAACTCATCTTCAAAACAACAGAACGATCCCTCTGCACCAATTCGGATTTAGGGAAAAGCATGGAACTATCGAACAGGTAAACCGCTTAACATCTGAAATTCGCACGGCTTTCGAACACAAGCAATATTGCAGTGCCTTATTTCTGGACGTATCACAGGCATTTGATCGCGTCTGGATCGACGGTCTGGTATACAAAATCAAAACCCTCCTACCGGAAAACACTCACAAGTTGCTTGAGTCATACCTCAGAAACAGAGTTTTCACCGTGAGATGTAAAACCTTTACTTCAACCATCCGTAACATCGAAGCTGGAGTACCCCAAGGAAGTGTGCTTGGACCAATCCTGTACATCCTTTACACGGCAGGCATTCCAACAAGCCGCCAGACCCTCATCTCAACCTTTGCTGACGACACTGCCATTGTCAGCCGCTCGAAATGCCCAAAAACAGCTACAGCCCATTTAAAAGAACACCTGGTAGCTGTAGAAAAATGGCTCGCAGACTGGCGTATCAAAGTCAATGAGCAAAAGTGTAAGTACATTACATTTACACTAAACTTGTCGAAATGCCCACCACTGACGCTAAACAACAAGACGGTTCCACAAGCAGACGAAGTCACCTATCTCGGCATACATCTAGACAGGAGGCTTACCTGGAGAAAGCATATAGAAGCAAAGAAGACCCATTTAAAACTAAAGGCCAGCAGCCTTCACTGGCTCATGAACTACCGCTCCCCCCTTCCACTCGAATATAAAGTACTACTGTATAACTCGTGCTTAAAGCCGATCTGGACCTACGGTTCCGAGCTCTGGGGAAACGCAAGCAGCAACAATATAGAAATTATTCAAAGAGTACAATCAAAGACCCTACGAACAATAACTGGAGCCCCCTGGTACATCCGCAATGCAAACATCCAGAGAGACCTGGATATAAATCCCGTAAAAGAAGAAATTGTTTCCAGAAAAATTAAATATGAAGCCAGATTATCAAATCACCCAAACCTGCTTGCCAGACAACTCAACCGGCTAAGCTATCATTCCCGTCTTCAGCGGAATGATTTCCATTCCCATAAGTTAACGTAACATAGATTAAGATTTGAAAACTTATTGTTAGTCTCTTAAGTAATAGAGAAGATCCAATAAATAAGAATAAAGTATAAAAAAAAAAAAATCATATAGTCTGTCCACCCTGCAAGGAGTACAACACTTCTACAATAACAATAACCTTTTATCCGAAATTCGTCACCTCTGCATCAAAAACAATAGCAAAATTAAACTATTATGGGTCCCGGCTCATATAGGAATAATTGGGAACGAGTTAGCCGTCAAAGCTGCAAAATTAGACGAACGGGCTCCGTGCCATACAATCATACCTGGAGTCCAACAAGACATCTGGAAAAGCATCAAAAACATTTTGCTGGACATCGAACTGGAATACTGGTCGTCGTTTAACCACTGGTATAAACAATTTAACCCCGACAAGAAAGACATCAAATTCCCTACTTCGAGAAACGGAAGGGAATGCGCTATTCTCACTCGATTAAAAACCGGACACAAAAATCTGACACATAAGCACATCCTTAATGGAGGAAGTCAGCTAAACTGTCCTGAGTGCGGAGAAGAACTATCAGTAAAACATATACTAGATACCTGCGGACACTACCAAAACATCAGAACAAACTTTCTCGGTCGCACCCCGCCATCAAATCTATTAACTGACCTAACAGCTACCAACTCCAAACCATTATTATCTTTCTTACGGATATGTAAAATTATACATCAAATTTATACACCTCTTTTAATTAACTAATATTCCCTCTTATCAAATGTTAAATCACACATATAAATGTAACAAAATTGTTATCAATTGTCGAGTCGATGGCCACTGTAGCCAGCTACTCCTTTCCCTAATTTAGTTATTATATTGTAAATGCGATTTATGTATATTAGCTAATACTGAAATAAATAAATAAAATTAATTCTTCTAGTAGATTGTTCATTCATCTTTGGAAAGTAGCAGGGGCGTTTTTAAGTCCGAATGGCATACGTGTCTATTCGTAATGACCATTGTTTGTAGAAAATGCTGTTTTGGCAATTGGTTTAGGGTCCATTTGAATTTGATGGAATCCTTTAGCTAAATCAATTGTCGTGAAATATTGACATCTTCCCAATTTGTCTAATATTTCATCCATTCTGGGTATTGGGAATTTGTCATTGATGGTTATTTCATTCAAACTTCTGTAGTCTATTACTACTCTGAACTTTGGTTTTCCCGAAGCGTCTGCTTTTTTAGGAACCATTCAGATAGGTGAACAGTAAGGAGATTTCGATTTACGAATTATTCCCTGTTCTATCATTTAGTTCATTTGTTTGTTGACTTCCTCATCAAATGATTGAGGGTATTTATAAGATTTCTTATAAATAGGGTCCTCATGTTTGGTTTGGATAGAATGCTTGATAGTACTTGTAAAAGTCAAATTTTTGTCTTCTTTGTACGGAATATCTTTATATTCAAATAAAACCTTTTTTAAGTATTCTTTTTCCTCTTCGTTTAAATGTTCTAATCTGAATTCGTTGCATTTTCGAAGTTCGTTTTCAACAGCGAAGTTAAAAGATTGATCCTCAGATGAGGGTAGATTGAGCCGTTTTATTGCGGTCTCATCATCTTCAATCTTTTTCTTTGGTGATTTGGGATTAAGGCGTTTTACGGCGGTCTTATCCATTTCACTTTCTTTCTTTGGTGATTTGGGATTAAGGCGTTTTACGGCGGTCTTATCCTTTTCACCTTTCATTTCTGATGATATAGGAATTAGGAATTTTACTGCGGTCTTATCCTTTTTATCATCATCACCATACATAACTACAAGTTTATCTTCACCTAAAGTTACCGTTCCATCCTCGAAATTAATCTTAGATTTGCAACCTTTAAGATAATCTCTTCCCATCATAATTGTCGGAAAATTTATGTAAATAAAATTGTTGTTCTATTGGGAAAATTTTACTTGGTTTAATCATTACGCTTTTATTTAATTCTATCGATCCGTTTATAGTATAAACTTTTAAATTTTCATCATTGACTTTGAGGTTCTCAAAATTTTCTTTTATTATATTAATGGATGAACCCGTGTCAACCATGACTTTTAGAAGTTTACCTTTAATGATTACTCTAATATATGGGTAGAATTTTCTGGCTCCGAGGCTGTTTGCTGAAAATTTACGTCCATCCTATTCTGTATGCTCTCACTTTCTCTTTGCCTTTTTACAGGACCATTTGGGGAATTATTTGATGTTGACGTTTGGATATGGATTTTGGGATCTGCATTGAGCTAGAGAATTTCTAAATTCTTGATAAATACGATTTTGGTTTGTCGAAGACTGAGGATTTGTTGAATTTTTTCAATTTGAATTTGGATTGGAGTGATTATAATTGTTATTAAGTCTAGGGTAAAAATTAGAATTATGTTTTTGATAATAATAATTTTGGTGTGCATTTCCAGAATTCCTACGGCTATCATGACGCGCAGGTCTATAGCTTTCAAAGGGATCCGCATCCCAATGTCCTAATAGCATCGCTGTTTCTTTTAAATTGTTAATTGTGAAAATATCTATTTTTGATAAAGCATTATACAATCTATTAGGAAGGTTTTTTTCTATGCACTTCGTAATTGTTTTGTTGAATGATGCTGTATAAATAGTTTTGTCTGTTTGATCTATTTCTAAATCTAACTTATTTACAATAGTTTCTGACTTCTTTTTTAATTCATCTACGAACTTACTGATGCTTCCTTTATAATTTGTCTGATAGATGAGTGCTATGAGGTCTTCGTATGGCCTGTGATCTTTGAACGTTTTGATTAGAGCGGTTTTTTTAGATGCCCAATTCATGGTTTTTTCTTCTGAGATTACAGCTTTGGCGGCGTCTACTATGGTCCTTTCGATGGCTCCATAGATGATACATATCATTTTCCGGGCATCTTGGGTCGGGTATAATTGTAATAGGTATTCGACACGCCCTATGTAACCACCTAGGTCGGCGGGGTTACCATCAAAGTAGTGCAACTCTTTTACTTGACCAATAAGTTGGTTCAAATGAAGCTCTGATAATTGGATTGGGTTTGCCATTTTTGTTTTTGTCAAAGTTTCAATATTTCACTTTAAATTATTTAATTTTTAGTGGTATTGACCGAATTGGATTTTTCCACTGGTTTACGCAACGATTTGCACGTAGAGTCTTTTGCGGATTTCACTTGTGTTTATTAAACGATTTCTGATTTACTCGAACTAGTCAGGATATACTAGTTGTGTAGTATAATCCCTAAGACCATTTTAAACCGACGTTTAAATTTATCACTAGAAATCCTACCGGCTGCGCCAGTTAAATGTTTGTACCATAAGTTTTACATAAAAAAACTTTATTCAATTTCTTTTATTTATCAACTAGTAAAATGGTTGTTTTTGGAAGAACACCGTCCTAACTGTTTTGAGACTCAAACTGAACTCACTCGCTAACTCCTAATTCTTCTACGATCAAACCTCGGTTCTGAGCTTTGGAGCTTTTTATTGTTTATGGAGTGGGTTTTAGATTTGTACTTTGGACCGATACAGTTCTTTGTTCTGTTCTTGTTTATGACTTGGGTCCCGAAATCTGAGTATCCTAAATCGTGAGAACGTGCCGATAAACTGAACAGCGGCTCGTTCTAATTGTTTGGTCTACAGCCTGGAGTTATAGTAACATTGGAATTTTCCATTAGTGGTGTGTTGACAATTAGATATAGATTCCAATTTCTTGAGGGTGTCTTAATGTTAAGTGTGTGTGTATGTGTGGGTGCGGGGACATGTACATAAGGGTTTGTGGTGTTATCGATATGTCACTATATAAGTTAACACCTAAAATTATATAAAGACCCAGACATAAGTAAGAGTAAGCATTGATTGCACAACAAATGCCCCCAATAAGTTCACACGAGCTAAGCCACGCGCGCTGAGCTTGCACCTTTCGGTCAGCGATCGTGGGAATGCAGAATAGCCAATTTCCAAAGTTGATCGAACTTGGCCAAGTGCATACAACAAAAACTATAACTTGAATGCATTGGCCAATGACAATGAAAATTGGCCAACAGCGACAGCGAAGAATAGCAGCAACCAATAATAACAAAGAACGTTAGCAGAAGCAGCAACAGCGGCAGAGACGGCGGCAGCGATGGAACGACGCGTAGTCATAATGAATAATTGTTTAGCTTAATAAAAGTTAGTCCTTAATCCAACTCAATAAAGAAAAGTTTGATTTTTTTTAAATAAAATTATAATCAATCTTTTAACTGGCGGCCGAACAGGGACCTGATTAATAGCCGCGAAAGGATAACAAGTTCCGCGACTCGTGAAGTTCGGGAAAGTAAAAAAATCCCGACGTTTCGTTTGAACCTCCGCCTAATCCGTGAGAAGTGAAAAGAAAAATCCGAGACCCGGAAGTGCGAAAGAGCCGTTTAAAAAACGCCACAATATCGTCACTCCTGAAAAAAACAGGACTTGTGCCTAGTGGACTAATCAGGCCAAAATTATCGCCGTGATCCCTTTAGTATCCGTTCGGAGGGAACGTGAGTAAGGTACAAAGGAGGCCCCCAGTAAACCCACACTCAGGAGAGATCGCTGCAGCGTGGGATAAACCGGAATCTGTCGATCCTGTCGTCACGAGAGCACGCCGAGCTATGTTATTACTGTAAGAATAGTTTTAAGCAATCTATCAAAGGAAACAAATTTAAATTAAAAAATATTAAAAATACTATACAAAAGAAATTAAGAAATTAATCTTAAAGAAAAAATCCACAGACAAAAAGTCAAAAATTTACACAATAATCAAAGACCCACACTATATTTCTTTAATTAATAACCTTCCGAATTCTGAGTAATCAAAATTTAAAGTTAAGCTCAACCTCTTATTGCTAATATATCCCAAATGACTGAACAAGATTTAGCAGACAGACTCGCTAATCTCGCCACACCTTCGTCAGTTAGTAACGCACAATCAACCACGCGAATCATGACCGAGAGAGACATCGAGGAAAAAATTAAAACTGTTTTAGAGGCAAACCTAAGCAGCCTAGTTAAAGAAATACTTAATCCCAATAAAGATTTTTCCAAGTATACCGACCAAACAATTAAAAGAGAATTAGGGCACAATCTTAGTGACTTAGACAAATTACCAGACATCGTGCGGACACTTAGAGATTTTTCGGGAAACAAAAGCGAATATTCTTCATGGAAAAAAAGTGTAGAAAGGGTGTTAAAAATCTATGAGATGAGAATCGGCTGACCAAAGTATTATGGAATTCTTTTAGCAATCCGAAACAAAATCATCGGACAAGTCGACGTAGTACTAGAATCCTATAATACCCCCTTAGATTGGACAGCTATCTCAAAATGTCTAACAGCGCATTTTGCTGACAAACGTGACCTAAAGACTCTCGAATATCAGCTTTATGCTCTTAATCAAGGTAGCGATAGTATAGTCGATTATTATCAAGCAGTGTACCAACAGCTATCACTAATCCTAAACCAAATTGGCAACTTAGATGCCTCACAAGAAACTGTGCAATCTCTGACAGCCATGTACAGAGAAAAAGCCTTTGTCAGAGGCCTCAACGGCAACTTAGCACAACTACTGGCCATTAAAGAGCCACATAACTTAGGACACGCCCTACATCTGTGCAGTCTACTTGAGAATCAGAACACTAGGAATAGTCAAACAGCGAAAATTTCATATTTAGGGAAAGCACCTTTACTACCTCCAAAACCCCAACAGCCATATAGGATGGCAGCCGTCAGGCAAAACTTCCATCCACAACTCTATCATAACCCGAACCAAATGGAATGGGTACCAGTAACTGGAGCAACCCCAATTACCCAGCCTAACCAATTTAAACCTTATAAACAGCCCTATACAAATCAGGCAGGTGGAGTAGCACCCTACAGCACCCCAAAACCTCCCCCACGACCCCAACCGAAGCCGATACCTATGGAGGTCGATCAGTCAGTTCGCTCGCGTCATATAAATTACATGAACAGGCCGGCAAATAACGATTATGCAGGGAAAAGACCTCTTAGTGCTTCCAACGTTACAAACAATAACAAAATGCCACGGCAATTCCATATTCAGCCAGAGACAGAAAGCACCGCACAACAAAATTCAGAAGAAACTACACCAAGCCCAGAGCAAGAATATTATTAGTTGGTAGAAGATAGAAATAATGTAAACGAGCTTCAGGAAGAATATGTATGGCAAAACGATACTGAGCAGCAGGAATACATAGATATGTCCGAGCTTTATTTTTTAGAATAAATCGTTCCTCATAACCTTACTTTAAAGTAACCACGGGGAACGGAAAAATCCTAAAATTTTTAATAGACACGGGCTCAAACCAAAATTATATTCAAAACCAATTAGTACCAAATCCAAAACAAAATGAGACAAATTTTTCCGTTAGCTCAGTCGGAGGTACAACTAAAATAACACAACATGCAATACTTAAGCTCCCTAAAATTTCAGATTCACCCATGAAATTTTTTTTGCTAGAAACATTAAAAACCTTTCACGGTATACTGGGCAATGACACAATGAAAAGCCTAGGAGCCATTATAGATGTGAAGAACGATACATTAATTCTCGGAAATAAACGCAAAATTAAAATTCACCAATTAGCAACACAAGCAGTAAATACCATTGGAGCGCAAATCAGCCATATGACCGAGTCTCAAAAATCAATTATAAATCTCCTCGTACAAAGTCACAAAACCCTCTTTGCAGATCCTGATACAAAGCTAGCGTACACAACTAAAGTAGTAGCTGAGATCAGAACTTCGTCCGATTCCCCAGTTTATGGAAAACATTAACCATACCCAATATCTTTAAAACAGGAAGTAGAAAAACAAATAAACGAGATGCTAAAAGACGGCATTATAAGACCTTCAAGATCGCCATATAATGCACCAGTATGGGTAGTTCCGAAAAATTCCGGTCAGTCCGAAGAAAAAAAGTACAGATTAGTAATCGATTATAGGAAACTTAATGAAGTTACTATCTCATCTCTATCTTACATTATTGCCCAACTTGGGGACAACAAGTATTTTTCGGTATTGGACCTCAAGAGTGGTTTTCACCAAATACCATTGAGAGACACGGACATAGAGAAAAGAGCATTCGCTGTAAACGGCGGAAAATACGAATTTACGAGACTTCCGTTCGGTCTAAAAAATTCCCCATCCATTTTTCAAAGAGCTTTAGATGACATTCTGAGAGAGTACATAGGGAAAATTTGCTATGTATACGTAGACGACATCATAGTCTTTAGCAAAAATGATGTAGATCACGGTCAAAATCTCGAAAAGGTATTTTCAACCCTGCAAAACGCAAACATGAGAGTCCAAATAGATAAATGCCATTTTTTCAAAAACGAAGTAGATTTTTTGGGTTATACAATATCAGAAAATGGAGTTAAAACAAATACAGAAAAAATAAAAGCGATTACAAAATTTCCGGTCCCGAAAACATTAAAAGATCTTCGTTCTTTCCTGGGCATGACAGGTTATTATAGGCGGTTTATAAAGGATTATGCAAAAATAGCAAAGCCCTTAACCATTCTCCTAAGAGGCGAAAAAGGCCGTATATCTAAGACCAAGTCAAGCAAAACTGCTATTAACCTAAGCAAAGATGCGATTACAGCGTTCGAGAAACTTAAAAATACCCTCGTCTCCAGGGATGTAACCCTTTCATATCCAGATTTCGGAAAAGAATTCCAGTTGACTACCGATGCTTCAAGCTACGCAAAAGGCGCAGTATTGGAACAAAATCATAGGCCAATAACGTTCATTTCACGCACCCTGTCAAAAACTAAAGAAAACTATGCAACCAACGAAAGAGAGATGCTTGCTATAGTTTGGGCTCTCCAGAGCTTAAGACATTACCTTTACGGGTATTCGAAGGTGGTAATATACACGGATCATCAACCCTTGAGCTTTTCAAATAGCGTAAATAATCATAACGTTAAACTAAAACGCTGGAGAGATCTCATCGGCGAGTATAACCACGAGATCAGGTATAAGCGCGGAGTAGCTAACGTAGTAGCGGAAGCGCTATCCCGAGCCCCTGCTGAAATAAATTCAATCAGCTCCTCAGGATCAGTCCACAGCGACGAAAGCTCATCACACAACCTCATATTTTCGGTAGAAGCTCCAATCAATGTATTTAAAAATCAGATATACTTACTGACAGCTGACACAGATTCCTACAGTTTTGAAATACCATTTTCAACATACCACAGACATATAATTAAACAAAAGTCTTACACAGAAGAAAAACTTATAGCAATTCTAACTACCAGACTTGACCCTAAACTAATAAACGGAATCATTACATCCGAAGAAGTAATGGGAAAAATTCAAAACATTTACCCCATATATTTCAACTCGTACAAAATAAGGTTTACTCAAAACGAAATAGACGATGTAACTTCAGAATCTCAACAAAACGAAATAATTACCCTCGAACATAAAAGAGCCCATAGAGAAGCAAAAGAAAATAAAATACAAATTTTAAAAAATTATTTTTTTCCACGAGCAATAAAGAAAATCCAAGCAATAGTTGAGCTTTTCAAATAGCGTAAATAATCATAACGTTAAACTAAAACGCTGGAGAGATCTCATCGGCGAGTATAACCACGAGATCAGGTATAAGCGCGGAGTAGCTAACGTAGTAGCGGAAGCGCTATCCCGAGCCCCTGCTGAAATAAATTCAATCAGCTCCTCAGGATCAGTCCACAGCGACGAAAGCTCATCACACAACCTCATATTTTCGGTAGAAGCTCCAATCAATGTATTTAAAAATCAGATATACTTACTGACAGCTGACACAGATTCCTACAGTTTTGAAATACCATTTTCAACATACCACAGACATATAATTAAACAAAAGTCTTACACAGAAGAAAAACTTATAGCAATTCTAACTACCAGACTTGACCCTAAACTAATAAACGGAATCATTACATCCGAAGAAGTAATGGGAAAAATTCAAAACATTTACCCCATATATTTCAACTCGTACAAAATAAGGTTTACTCAAAACGAAATAGACGATGTAACTTCAGAATCTCAACAAAACGAAATAATTACCCTCGAACATAAAAGAGCCCATAGAGAAGCAAAAGAAAATAAAATACAAATTTTAAAAAATTATTTTTTTCCACGAGCAATAAAGAAAATCCAAGCAATAGTTCAATCCTGTCAAACTTGTAAAGAATCAAAATATGATAGACACCCCCAAGAGGAGAAATACAACCAACCCCCATTCCTAATTATCCAGGAGAAATAGTTCACATTGATATTTATATTACAGAAAAACATAGAATCTTAACAGGTATTGACAAATTTTCTAAATATGCTCAAATAAAAATTTTAGAGTCAAGGGCATCTGAAGATATCAAAAATCCGTTGAGGGAAATCTTGATTGCTTTCGGTATGCGGAAATGGATAATAATGGACAACGAACGCTCATTAGGCTCAGCAGCAATCAGTTCATGTTAGAAGATGAACTCAAAATATCAGTACACACGACTGCTCCGTATGCATCGACAAGTAACGGACAAATAGAGAGATTTCATTCAACCCTATCAGAAATCATGCGGTGCCTCAAAAAAGACAATGGGCGCCTAACATTTGAGGACTTAATTTTTAAAGCAGTTCAAGAATATAATAAATCGATCCATTCTGTAACAAAAGAAAGCCCCATAAATATATTTTTTAGAAGCACAATCTCCAGTTCAGTAGAAGATATAGCAAAAAAACGAGGAGAAATTAAACAGAAAATCCAGAAGAAACAAACAGCCGACCTCGAATATCACAATCGAGGCAAAATACAAACAAAACTTTTTAAACCTGGCGATGTAGTCCACGTAAAAATAGATAAAAGGTTAGGAACTAAGCTTACACCTAGATACAAAGCTGAGAAAGTGGGAGAAAACAAAATGACCACTATTAAAACACAAACCGGAAAAATCATACATAAAAATAATATAAGAACATAATTTTTCAGGCTATTTCTACCAACATGTCTGGGGATAACCACAGTGCTCGACTATTCCAACTCACAAATCATCTCACTTGAAACCGGATTAGCGGCTAAGCAAGACGGAACATTTAAAATCATCCACATCTTTAACTTACACAGCTATGAAGAAACTCTGGCGAAGTTAGAAGATTCATTTCATTCACTCACCTCATCTCATCCATTACACCCCTATCTCTCATACGAATTAAAACAGATTCATACTGATTTACGCATTCTTCAAACACAAAAAAGACAAAAAAGGGCAATAGAAGCAATAGGTACTGCATGGAAATGGCTGGCGGGATCACCAGACCACCACGATTATGAGATCTTAGAAAATAAGATAAATGAGCAATTAGAAAACAATAATAAACAAGTAGTAATTAACAGATTAATTAACCAAAAAATTAACCAACTTACTAATGCAACTATCGTAATATTGAAAGTTACCCAGAGCTCGGAAGAAATCGTAAATCAGAAAGCAAATATTTTAAAGTATAAAATTATATTAATAAAAGAAGAAATAACCAATATAACATACGCAATTACATGGGCCAAATCTAACACAATAAACTCTTTTGTATTCACAAGCACAGAAACCAAAGTAGTGGAAGATATCTTTAAAAAGGAAAACGAATTATTTTTTAACATAGAAGAATTATTGGAATTTGCTAAAGTTAAATTAGCCACAAATGGCAACGACCTCATCTATATTATTAGCCTCCCAACTATTAAAACAGATAATTGTAGAACTTTAAAAATTAAAGCAATAAAAAAAGCCCAAATAATCAATGATATAAAATACGAAAATTTGTTAGAGTGTAAGAGACAATTATTTGCAATTAAAAATCCTTGCGAATCCCATAATGATAAGACAATTTGTAATTCAGAAAATGTGTTAGATTTAAGCAATGACACTTGTATAAACGCTCTCCTGAACCTTCAAGAATCTGAATGTAAGATGATCAACAATCAACACATCCCAGATTTCGAGGAAATACTGTCAGGCACCATACTACTGAACAACTTCAATGAACCAGTCTCGCTAGACGAAAAACTTCTACAACTGCAAGGCTCCTTTATAATACAATACCGTAATTCAACAGTAACTATTGGCGAAACTACTTACAAATCAAAAGAGGTCAACTTAGTCGAACCAGAACCACCGTTATTCCAACTAATGGGAGAAAAGACGAAGTTAGAGGAAGTTCTCACACTACAAATGGTCAAGGAACTCAATATAAACAACACAAAAGCGCTGGAAAAACTAAGAAGCAAAACAACTATAGAATCTTCCGTTAGCTACGGATCGGCCATCATTCTACTTCTACTAATAATAGGATCGATCACGGAACTCCTACGAAGACGTAAATCGACGGAAAGTACATCAGCTTCCGTGCCAGAAACGCAAGGAAATCCCCCACATTCTGGACCTATTCTCTACGTCGTTGCGACCGAGGTCGCGTTTAAGGAGGGAAGAGTTAACACCTAAAATTATATAAAGACCCAGACATAAGTAAGAGTAAGAATTGGTTGCACAACAAATGCCCCCAATAAGTTCACACGAGCTAAGCCACGCGCGCTGAGCTTGCACCTTTCGGTCAGCGATCGTGGGAATGCAGAATAGCCAATTTCCAAAGTTGATCGAACTTGGCCAAGTGCATACAACAAAAACTATAACTTGAATGCATTGGCCAATGACAATTAAAATTGGCCAACAGAGACAGCGAAGAATAGCAGCAACCAATAATAACAAAGAACGTTAGCAGAAGCAGCAACAGCGGCAGAGACGGCGGCAGCGATGGAACGACGCGTAGTCATAATGAATAATTGTTTAGCTTAAAAAAAGTTAGTTCTTAATCCAACTCAATAAAGAAAAGTTTGATTTTTTTTAAATAAAATTATAATCAATCTTTTAACTTATATATGATTATATATACGATACAGAAACTTATATATAAACCTGAAAAAAATGTGTAATACTTATCTACAAGAAATATTATGTTATGTCTACAAATGCAAATATTAAGCTAGATCGAAGATGAAGAAGTTGATAAATCCAGACCCAATCCGATTTCCAATGAATTCTTGAAAAAGACTGAAGAAAGCTTTAAATCGATTTTTTTCACAAAAACTAAACTCCGAGAAAAAGCTAAAATACGAGTATCGCAGCTTAAAAATAAAATTGTATTGCCCAATACCCCTACGTTTTAATGAGAATCGAGGAGAACAGGACTTGCATAAAAAAAGTTCGATTAACATGGCCAAAAATCAGACAATTCCTTCAGGTTTAAAATGCATGGCGCATATATATAGCTTTTATGAGAATCGATGAGGACAGCGCTGATAGTATCAAAACAAAATGTAATAATGAGACAATTCCTTCGGGTTTAAGTAATGTAAAATATTATTACATATCAGTGACCGCTATAGTCGGGTGCCCCGACTATCATATACCAGTTACTCAGCCAAGGGTCCGATTTGAACAATTTTGAATGAGTATATTGGTATCGATTTACCATTTTACAAAATCAATTGAAATGAGGCTGCTAGTCAGATTTTAGCGTTGAACGTTTTTGTGGGCGTGGCACTTGGCTGAAGCAACAATGGTCTTCACAATCCGTATGAAGAATTTTTATTCTCTTTCTCTTTAAAAATGTAGTTGCCAGAGCAACCGATTCCGATTTTAAACAAGCGCCATTTATTGGGGAAAACTTTAATTGCTCGTAACTCGTTAAAAGCTAATGAGCAATTCATTTTAAAAATATTCGGGTGTTAGATGGATATTAATAATCAAAATAAGATCTAAAGCGCTAGATAGACCTTAGCTTAGTTAGCGATTGTGGGCGTAAGACTGGGCGTGGCACATTCGCACAACAATTTTGCGCTGGATGGAAAACAAAGAAAACTAAATCTAAAACCCCAACCCTCGAAATCTTATAGCTTCCGAGATCACATCGTTTTAAAAAAAAAGTTCAATCATGATGGTCAAAAATGAGACCATTCCTTCAGGTTTAAAATGCATGCCCCTTATACAGCGCTTTTATGAGAATCGAGGAGGAGGGCACATGTACGATAGAAAAAACATAATCAACAACGATCCCAGTAGTGGTGATACTCACAACATTCAATCAAATATTAAAAAATAATATAAATGAATAAATATGTTTAATAATATAGAAGAACTAATACCATTTTATTGACGATCAACATAAATGCGACATATATTTTGGATATACATATATCTACTATTCATTTCTTGTAATTATATGAAATCAAATAGTGAATATATATAAAATACATTTTGTGTAATTATATAACACATAACAAAATTAAATTTTGTGTAATTATACATAAAAAAAAGATTAGCTATACGTAATCAATTTCATTTTTAAATAGCGGTTGTAGTATTTAGTTGTCTGATTGGCAACAACTTTTACCCTGAGCAAGGTATACATAAATAAATTAGATAAATTGCATAGTTTCGTGTGAATATAGACGTCCGATCGCCCCGCACTTTTACCCTGATCAAGGTAAGCATAAAAAAATACGAATTGGAAAGATTCATGTCAATAGGTTTAACACTGCGCGAAATATCATCAATTCTTGCTAGATATATCCGATTGTTCCTATGGGAGCTATAGGATATAGAATTCTGATCGGGGTTTTTAAACTTGATCTGCGTACACATGTTTTAGGACGAGTGTGAAAGTTTCAGATCCCTAGCTTTTAAACGGAGCTCGCAAACGGTATTGAAACAGACGGACATGGCTATATCGACTCCCCTATTGATCCTGATCAAGAATATATATACTTTATAACGTCGCTTTCACTGCGTTACAAACTTCTGACAAAATTATAATACTCTCTGTGCAAGGGTATAAAACGGCGACTACAACTGGCGACCTGGTTGGGGATTTTCCACGGCGATAGAAAAAGACGCAGCACTATATTCCAATATTTAATGCGCTGGCGCAGCCAACAATTCTCAGCGATAATGAGCGACTGACTCACACGAGCAGTGCCAAATTTTACAAGGGTCACGAGGTTACAAAAAGCTGATCAGTATAAGAGTTCGCCGCTCAGCTATATGGAAAGCTGGAGCGCACTCTAAGCTAAGCTTGTATTACATCTTGATTGTTTACATTTTTCTTATCTATAACTTCATGTTTACATTCAACTTCATTTTTATATATATTCTACGTATTTATTCCACTGCTCAACACAAGGTACATTAAAATCTAGAACTACGAACTGATCCTTATCGGAATCCATATTTTAATCAGACTTGATAACGGAAAGGTGGTTTAAATAATCAGGAAGACAAACTACGGATTATATAAGTAAATAATTTAAATAGTATTGAATTTTATTTATTGGAAAAATAACATCCCTGACGTGAGGCTTGAGTGCACTCCAAACAAAACTTCACCTCCCGTCTAGAGCGGCGGTCAATATATGGGTATTGTGGATTTTTAAATTGGTTTGGCCTTGACTACGAAGTCTTACTCCCACGGGTCCCTTCGTTTTTATCTTAGCTTTGAGCTCTTTTACCACCATATTTTCCGGCCAAAATTATACAGATGAAACGTTCCTAACGTTAAAAACAAAAACTTTTTCAGATTAATAAATAAATAAATTGATATATGATATTAGTTTTTTAGTCAAGGTTCTTTAATTTAATGATGGTATGGTTTCCAAAAACCAATATTCATTTAAGTTATTCTGGCGCAGGTAAAAACCAGTTGTACAGTAACAAAAAGTTTCGATGTTAAATTCATTGATGAAACGAAAATTAATTTTTAGATAACAGAACTCTAGATATATATGACCTAGGTGCTAAAACCCGGCGAAAACCCTAAGTGAAATAGTTGGTCAAACTCTTGGCTCATCGACAGCTCCAATTTCTTGTGGTATTTATCAGCTTTAATAAATTCGTCTACCTGGTCCTCTTCAGAGTCACCACGTTTTCGAGAAACAGGTTCTTCGGCAGAACTATCCATAAAGTATTGTGTACCATTACTCCCGTAAACCGTATAGTTGTCTTTGATATACTTGTTTGATCTTAAAAATGATAATGCTGATTTAATGTTTTCAGGAGGTTATATGATAGATACTTACATCTTTAGCAAGTAAGGATCGAAGGGGAAAAAAAAATTGACCCTCTCCTCAGGCATTTGTTCATCACGACCGTAAACTGTGCCTATTTTACGACGAGCGTTACGTTCTAAAACAATATAACAGTACGCCAGTTGGTAAGTTCTCGTTACGGCAGCGAAGGCTCTTGCAGTTGGGGCTAGACAGTGCCGCAGAGGATTTAACTGACACATAGCAATGCGGGATAGTTGAAGGGTCTGGAGGAACTGTAGATCTATGAAGAAAAAATGAATTGTCAATTAATATAAAATAAAAATGGGTTTAATTTTTGTGCAAATGCTTACAGTAAAAATCTATCTTGTATATAAACCTACTTGGCAGCAAGAATGGCTTTTGTTATCTATATTATCACTTAAAATTGTAGTTAACGTAAGGCCTAATCGCTTAGAGAGTGTATTTAAAGAACAACTATAAGATGAAACTTAAAAAAAGGTAATCATAGAAACATTTTAGTGAAGCAAAATACACACACGTTTCTGTTTACTCGAGTACTTAAAAAGTTGTTCAATTTTGTAGCTAGCACTATGTCAACCTGCTAGCTTAGCGGGAAAACATCTAAAAATATCTAAATAAAAATATATTTCCCGTGCCGGCAGTTTCTAAAGGCTTAACATATTTAACAGGTTCAAAAGTGGATGTTTGCCCAAAAATGCAGGTTAATGAAGTCGCTATAATAGTTTAATTTTAAAATCCTATGATACATATCGATTTATTGAATATTAATAGAGCTACACCAAATCATAATTTTTCAATTTTCAAGTCCTATAAGTGGTATGATAGACGATGAACGATTTCAAGATGCATCTACATATAAACAAAGACTCAAATTAGAGTTAAAGTAAAGCATTAATACCTTCGGTATTTGAGAGGGTGGCAAGATATGTAATCACATTCATCAAAACACATTAATAAAATGGTTTAGCATCAGGATACTAAATAAATAAATATCAATACAAATATAAACATAAACAAGAAAGGAAAGCTAATTTCGGGCGGAGCCGAAGTTGATATACCCTTGCAGAATATTCTGTAAATAATATTCTCCAAAATTATTCATATAATGCATTCTAAATACTCATAAAAATCCCAACTTCCTAACTTTAAAAACACCAAAGTTATGGCATTTTCAATCGTTCAGTTATATGGCAGCTATGGGATATAGTCGGCCGATCCCTATAAAATTTGGTAGGTCGAATTGATTGGCCAAATCAAAAAGCCATAGAAAATCCCAACTTCCTAACTTTACAAACACCAGAGTTATGGCATTTCCTATCGTTCAGTTATATGGCAGCTATAGGATATAGCCGGCCGATCCCTATAAAATTTGGTAGGTCAAATTGATTGGCCAAATAAAAAAGCCATAGAAAATCCCAACTTGCTAACTTTACAAACATTAAAGTTATGGCATTTCCTATCGTTCAGTTATATGGCAGCTTTAGGATATAGTCGGCCGATCCCGGCCGTTCCGACTTATATACTGCGTGCAAAGGAAAGAAGGGTGTGTGCAAAGTTTCAATTCGATATCTTTAAAACTGAGAGACTAGTTCGCGTAGAAACAGACAGACGGACAAACGGGCATGCTTATATCAACTCAGGAGGTGATCCTGATCAAGAATATATATATACTTTACAGGGTCGGAGATGTGTCCTTCACTGCGTTGCACACTTTTGACCAAAATTATAATACCCTCTGCAAGGGTATAAAAAACAGAAGAACAGAACCTTCTTCCATCTTTCTGCCTTAATAAACAAACATATAATATATTACAGGGCAGCTATAGGATATAGTCGGCTGATCTCGGCCGTTCCAACTTATATACTGCGTGCAAAGGAAAGAAGGGTGTGTGCAATGTTTCAATTCGATATCTTTAAAACTGAAAGACTAGTTTGCGTAGAAACAGACAGACAGACAGACGGGCAGACGGACATGCTTATATCAACTCAGGAGGTGATCCTGATCAAGAATATATTTACTTCATAGGGTCGGAGATGTCTCCTTCACTGCGTTGCACACTTTTCACCAAAATTATAATACCCTCTGCAAGGGTATAAAAATTGTAAGGTCAAAAAAAAAATATATATATATAAACACACACAAATATATATAAACAAATTTTTTAATCAAGGTATAAAAATTATTAATTATTTTAAAATTAGAATATTTTAAATTGAAATGAATCAAACCATATCCACTTTGCTGCGAATATCAACATTTGTAATTTGCAATTTCGGTATGATTTTAATTTGAAACAATTTATATGAAACCATTTCGGAGACAATATTGAGACAATACTCTATTTTTTAAGCAGCTTAAATTATTTTATTTAGCGAAATATACATGTATAATATATATTGTAATACATTGTATTATATATATGTAATTCTAAAAACAACATTATTATTCCAGATAGTTTCCAGGTAAATAAACTTATTCTATTCATTTTCTAACTGTTCCTATATAGCTGTTATTGAAATTTGATTTTGATAAAAACATTAGCGAAATTCTAAACATCCCCTATATGTAAATTACAGAAATTAAAAAAAACAGCGACTCTGTTTTATTTGTTTGCAGAGTTCATAATTTTGGGTTCCAGGTTTATAACTCAGTTAAGGAGACGTTATACGAAAAAAAACCAGGAAACGTATCATATAATTAAAATAAACAAGAAAGGAAAGCTAACTTCGGGCGGTGCCGAAGTTGATATAGCCTTGCAGAATACTCTGTAAATTATATTCTCCAAAATTATTCATATGATGCATTCTTAACACTCAAAAAAATCCCAAGTTCCTAACTTATCAAACACCAAAAATAAGGCATTTCGATCAATCAGTTATATGGCAGCTATAGGATATAGTCGCCCGATCCTTATGAAATTTGATAGGTCCGATTGATTTGTCAAATATAAAACCCATAAAAAATTCCAGCTTTCTAACATTACAAGCACCAAAGTTATGGCATTTCCCATCAATCAGTTATATGGCAGCTATAGAATATAGTCGGCCGATGCCTATGAAATTTGGTAGGTCGGATTTCGATCAATCTGTTATATGGCAGCTATAGGATATAGTCGGCCGATCCCGGCCGTTCCAACTTATATACTGCGTGCAAAGGAAAGAAGGGTGTGTGCAAAGTTGCAATTCGATATCTTTAAAACTGAGAGACTAGTTCGCGTAGAAACACACAGACGGTCAGACATACGGGCATGCTTATATCAACTCAGGAGGCGATCCTGATCAAGAATATATATACTTTATAGGGTCGGAGATGTCTCCTTCTTATAACACCCTCTACAAGGGTATAAAATTAAATTAAACTATTTTGATAAGTACTTAAACAAGTACCAATATAAAAAAAAAAAACAAAAACATTAGTTGATTCAGTTTACTACGTGGGGTGAAAAGTAACCTCCTTGACCGCCAGAATGCGTTCATATTTAGGCAAGCATACCAAATTTCAGTGCGATACTGCCCTTAGTTTTGTTTTGGCAGCTGATTGTTGTTGACGTGTTTGGCATCATGTTAAATATGTGTTAGCGTACCACTTGAGTCGCTAAGCCACTTTGTACCTTTGTATATCTTAGGACATAAGCAATGCAATGTATTTTTAACTAACAACCCCATACCATTTCTTTGCTATGGTGCCCCCCCTTGACTCTGAAATAAAACTACAAACAATATGGACAAACACGATTTTCGTTCTCTCATAAAACATTATTTTTTGAGAGGCAAAACGGCGAAGGAAACAAAAGAAAACTTGGACAAATATTATGGGGCAAATGCTTTGTCAGATTACACCGTGAAATATTGGTTTCGATAGTTTTGTGGTGGCCGGAACTCCACTACCGATGAAGTCCGCAGCGGCACGCCTTCCGATGTGGTTACAGAGGACAATGTCAAAAAAATACATGAAATGATATTGGCTGATCGCAAATTGAAAGTGCGCGAGTTAGCAGATGCCACAAAGATCAGTAGTGAGCACACACGCCATATTTTGAGCGAGATTCTGCATATGAAAAAGTTATCCTGCCGCTGGGTGCCGCGCATGCTCACTTCGGGTCAAAAACTCGAACGCGTCAGTAGTTTGAAAGAGTGTTTGGACTTACTGATGCGGAATCCGGCGGACTTTTGGCGTCGATGAAACCTGGATCCACTATTACACACCAGAGAACAGAATGAGTGCCCGGTAATGGACAAAAGCCGGCACGAGTGCTCCAAAGCGGCCGAGGGAGGCCCGATGGGTCGGAAAGGTTATGGCGTCAGTTTGTTGGGATTGTCATGGCATACTCTTCGTGGACTACCTCAAAAAAGGAAAAACCATCAACAGCGAGAATTAATGTGCATTGTTGGAGCAATTGAAGGCCAAAATCGCTGCAAAACGGCTTCACATGAATTGCTCCAATTGCTTCGGCATCCACCCTATTCACCCCATTTAGCTCCCTCGGACTATTATCTCTTCCCGAACCTGAAAATATGGCTCAATAATAAATAATTCAGCTCTCACGAGGAAGTCATCGACGCCGCGGAGGTGTATTTTGCAGACCTTCCGAAAAATTACCGAAAAATTGGGATCAAGAAGTTGGAAAATCGCTGCAATAAGTGTATCGAGCTAAATAAAATAAAAAAACATTCCCAAGGAGGTTACTTTTGACTCCATCTAGTACATGAACATAAAAAATTGCAATTAAAATTTATTTGCAGACATTAAATTTAAATTATTATTTGATGATATATTTTGAATTGATTTCATTTATTTTTTTATGTTGTTTATTAACTATTCAATTTATACAATGAATTTATAACACAAGCAAGACAAACACTGAAATTAAGATGGAGTTTATATAGTCTCATAATTAAACACGAAATCTATTATATATATATATATACATCTACATAATATATTGTATTATATTTTTATACCCGTTACTCGTAGAGTAAAAGGGTATATTGTATTCGGGCAAAAGTATGTAACAGGTAGAAGGAAGCGTTTCCGACCTTATAAAGTATATATATTCTTGTTCAGGATCACTAGCCGAGTCGATCTAGCCATGTCTGTCCGTCCGTATGAACGCTGAGACCTCGGAAACTATAAAAGCTAGAAGATTGGCATTTTGCATGTAGATTTTAGGAGTTCCTACGCAGCGCAAGTTTGTTTCAAAATGGTTCCACTCCCCCTCTGACGCCCACAAGCCACAAGCTGTGGCCACAGTTTTGATGCTATTTTGAAAATTTTAATTGATATGTATTTGTTTCGTCAAAACCTATCGATTGGCCTAATAAAAGTTTGCCACGCCCACTCTAACGCCCAAAAACCCATTAAAAGCTTAAGCCTGGCTAGCGCCTACATTTCCGCCTTTCATGGCCCGTGGTACCAATAGCGCCATCTAACGGATGACTTTGGAACAGCTGGCCAAGGTGCTCAACATAGTCAACGTTAATTCTCGATAAGGATTTTTATTAAAGGAAATTGCGATAGTTTTCATTTGTCAATACCGAACTATATCCCAAGAACTATGCAAATCAAATCAAGTTAGCCAAATTGGAGGTCTGAGTCAAACAATGGCGTAAGTCTGTATGTATGTAAGCATATACATCTGTACATATGTATTTACATTGTACACAGTTGCAATTGCCCGTCAAAGATAATACAAGAAGACCTATTTATATTAAGTTGTTTAGCTGAGTAACGGGTATCTAAAAGTCCAGGCACTCGACTATAGCGTTCTCTCTTGTTAAAAATAATAATATTTATTATATTATATTACATTTTCCTGTGCAGCTTTTATAAACATCCCTATCATATGTTTTGGCCACTAGGAGTTTATAAATTAAATTAAAATGATTATATACTTTGCTTATAAATTATAGATGAACGTCTAAGCCTTTCGTATTTGGGAGTCATGCGTTCTGCTATGAAAAGAGTATGAGTTAGTTTTGCAGGTTTTAAATGGGATCACCAATTAGCTTGCACTTTGGAATTCGGTGGTCATGGTTGGATGGGCATCTGCTGTGGCTATCAAACCAGCCCAGCATAAATAAACCGGAAAACCCAGGAGTGTCAGCTCCCATAGGATATTATGAAGAGGTACCTATCCCGATTTTCGTCTTAACCCGTGTACTTTTACCCCGATCAATGTTAAGTTTAACACGTGATTTTTTTAAAGATTTAAATGTATTTGCGAGCAAGTAGCACAAGGTCTCTATAGAACCCCACCTTCTACCGATCATACAGCCTGAACCAGCACGTGCAACTTGCCTTGAATACACACACGATCAGCTCGTGTTGCAAGAACCGCCAACCCTTTTGCAGGTTACATGCTACAATTTCTAATATTTGTTCATGAATGTTTGCATATGTGGGCAAGCTGGGAAGTATTACTGAAGTTTTAATCAATTTTGTACCCGTATTTGGATTAATTAATTGAATATAGGCTCGTTGACAAATAACAAAGTCTTCGACACAGCGTCTGGCATACTATCTGAGTCTCTAGGCCAGCAGGTAAGAAGGGCAGTCACCCTTCCAACGTAATCTCCCTAAGTTCATCTTGGAGAATTCTACGGCCAGCCGGCCAACTACCACAGCGGCGGACCTTGCCACCCGCACCCCCCTGGATAATCTGCAACTGCGAGGGATCACCCGTCAGATAATCAAATTAATTAATTTACATAACAAAATTGTGTGAATTTTAAAATTATGTCTTTTGCCAAAGTTTTGTCTACATCGTTTTCATTTTATAATACTTCTTCAATTTTGCTGCCTTTAGATTCCTTTTTTGTAATCCTTGACAAAGCATCTGTTACTTTATTCTCTTTATCTTTAATGTGCTTTTTATACCCTTGCAGAGGGTATTATAATTTTGGTCAGAAGTTTGTAACGCAGTGAAGGAGACGTTTCCGACCCTATAAAATATATATAATCTTGATCAGGATCAATGGGGGAGTCGATATAGCCATGTCCGTCTGTCCGTCTGTTTCAATACCGTTTGCGAGCTCAGTTTAAAAGCTAGCGATCTGAAACTTTTACACTCGTCCTAAAACATATGTACGAAAATCGCCCCGATAGGACGTCTATATCCTATAGCTCCCATAGGAACAATCGGATATATCTTGCAAGAATTGATGATATTTCGCCCAGTGTAAAAGCTATTGACATGAATCTTTCCAAATCGTATTTTTCTATGCTTGCCGATCTGACGTCTATATCTTATAGCTTCCGTAGGAATAATTGTTAATGGCTGTAAAAATATCCCTTTTTTTATATGACATTTTTGCAGTATAAAAGCTATTGACATGAAATTATGCAAATCTAGTTTATTAATGTATACCTTATTCCTTTCGCTACTTTCTCAATTTTAGCAATTTCGGCAAAGTCTGCAAGGGTATTAAAACTTCGGCTTTCCGAAGTTAGCTTCCGTCCTCGATTCATAATCAAACTTTCTCTCCAATGATGTAATTTCCAATTAGGTTATTTTATGTTTTGTAACCAAACAAGCAGTTTATGGTCAGAGTATATTTTCAAACTTATTCCAAAAAGATAGGGGCGGATATACTTGGTTGCTCATACAACAGGTAATAATTCTTTTTCAATAGCTGCATAATTTAACTAATGTTGATTTAAAGTTCTACTGAAAAAACAAATTGGTTTACAGCTCCTAATGCATAATTGCCTGCATCTGTAGTTAGATTGAACTTCATTCAATCTGGATATATGAGAATTGGATCGTTACTAATTAAAGTTCTTATTATTTCAAATGCTCCATTGTAATTAGGGCTATTTATATTTATTTTCGCTCCTTTCTTGGTCCCGTATTGGTAAGACAGAGGCATGGTTTATTATCAATTTCAATTTTTATGGCTGTGGTGTTTCGTCCGAAGCTTTTTACTGAAATTGTGGGTATTATCAAATGCGGCTCAGACTTCGTTGTTGATCTGATTTTGAAACTCGGAGACGTTTTTGAGGAATATTGATAATGATTTCCTGAATTAGAGCTGTCGTTGTTACCCCAATTTCTATTAGAGTCGAACTTATTCTGACATATTTTGATAGTTATTATTTTGGAAGCTACCCCCTTTGGTCATTCTCTGAATTTGTATTTGAGTACGATATTGATGGTTTAAAATCAAAGAGCTCATCTTTTTTTTTGAGAGTTTCTGTCTGTTTCTACGCGAACTAGTCTCTCAGTTTTAAAGATATCGAATTGAAACTTTGCACACACCCTTCTTTCCTTTGCACGCAGTATATAAGTCGGAACGGCCAGGATCGGCGGACTATATCCTATAGCTGCCATATAACTGATTGATCGGAAATGCCATAACTTTGGTGTTTGTTAAGTTAGGAAGTTGAGATTTTCTATCGGCTTTATTTTTGACCAATCAAGTCGACATACCAAATTTTATAAGGATCAGCCGACTATATCATATAGTTGCCATATAACTGACGGTAATAAACGGCAGGACAATCGGTGACTACTGTCTCATACAAGGAAAGTGGCACGATGTGGTGAAAGAATTGGTGGTAGGTGCTCAACCCCTTTCTGATCATATGCCCATCGAAGTCCTTTTAAAAGTCATTCTACATAAACAAGTCGATAGTACCCAGCCAAAACTCAACCGAAGGTTAAAGTGGAAGGACAACCACCGCCTAAGTTACACAGATGCATTAGTATCAGGAGTCCAACAAATAGAAGATCTGGGTGGGTCTAACTGCTCAATTTAATCGTAGATGCGTCCAAACCCATGCTGCAGTCACTAAACTTTAGCAGAAAGCAACCGTGGTTCGACGTACAATGCGAAAGGGCCAGGAAACACTCTTTTGATTGCCTTAAACAGCTTAGGCGAAACGAAATAATATGCCACATCTACAAAACGGCAATAACAAATTACAAACGTCTATGCAAAGAGAAAGAAAAACAGTTCTGAATAAATATGGAACGCCAACTACAAGAAGTTCGCGACAGCAAACAGTTCTGGGAAATCGTTAATAAATTAAACAGGAACAAACAGAAAAAAATCATAAAAGTAAGTTCAACAAATTTGAATTTAGTAGCCAACTCTCACAAATTCAAAATGAAACAGAAATCAGCTATGCTAAGCCTCTGCTTTGCTCAGATCATATGGACTCCCCTTTAGCCTTGCACAAATATGTAGAAAGCGTTGTCCTAACACTAAAGCTAAACAAAGCTCCTGGTGAAGACAGAATAACTGCAGAATTTTTCAAAGAATTGAACGAAATAGCATACTGTATAAACTTAGCCAACTCGGACTCTCAACAAGTGTGTGGGACGGATCAGAGCTTTCGAAATGGTTCGATACCAACAGTGGAGTTAAACAAGGCTGCATTCTCAGCCCTCTCTCTCTCTCTCCCACATAAAAGATAAGCTCAAAGATGCAAAAATAGCTATGAAAGCCACCAGGAAAAACTTTTTAGGCAGAAAAAACGTTAAAATGAGTGCCAAGCTACTCGGCAGGGGTGTGGGGAAATCAAAGATATGAAGATGCGGAACGAGTACTAACTTTCTTTGTAAAAAAGATATTTCGACTGCCATGAAATTTCGGCTATGAAATTTTTATTGAAACAGGACTGCCTAGTATATTCTCCTGCACACTTCAGCAGCACTTTAATTACATCGATAAGGTTATGGAATATGCCAAATATTAGACTCCCGAAAATAATTGCAAAATCTCTCTGTGAAAGAAACGAACTTCCATTCTCTAGATTGACGGATATTGCAACCGAATGCGATTGCCCCCTTGATCTCGAGGATGCAAGTTCGTGGAGCAGGACTCATACCGAAATCATTACCAGATACCACAACATTGAAAGAGAAAAGTTTATAACTAAGGCCAAAAACAGCGCGTCGAGGAGTGTGTATAAAAATCTTGAGCATAATTTATCTGAAAAAAACTACTTCCACAATCAACATAGGAAAACGGCAAAATAGAATAACCCTTTGCGAATCGGATCTTCACAGTCTTCTAAATGGGGAAAACTGGGAGAATCTAGCATTCTTCATTACAAAAGCAAGTTATTACAGAAAAAAAATTATTTTAGAACAATTTTAGAATCTAACTTAACTAAATTAACCGACTGACGGCATAAAAGCCATTGTCGTTGTAACCAATTTTTGTTGATGTAACCTTAAATATGTACAGCCAGATATAAATAAGCAACAAAGAAAAACAAAACACAAACAAAACAAGAAGCAAAGCTAACTTCGGGCGGAGCCGAAGTTGAAATACCCTTGCAGAATATTCTGCAAATTATATTCTCCAAAATTATTTATATGATGCATTCTTAACACTCATGAAAATCACAACTTCCTAACTTTAAAAACACCAAAGTTATGGCAATTCCAAAAACCAATATAAACTCTAAGATGCGTAACGGCCATACATTTTTTTGGTGGCGACGAAAATTCCGCTCTCTCCGCTCGCACAAATTTGAGAGCGTAAAAATCTAAAAATAGAATTGCACGAATAAGGAAGTGCATATGTGTGCGTACTTGTTAGAGAAGACGATTTTCGGCCAGAAATCATTTCGGGACTAAGAAACTAATTGTGTGTCAAAAAAACTTCTACGATTGAACAGGATGTTTATTTAAATTGAATTTATGTATACATATATGGCAATGAAGCTTGATGTACAATTTTTTTATATACCTTAAAAACGAATTTTGGCATATTTAATTCAAAGTTTCGTTTTACGTATTTAAATTAAAGCTAAAAGCATAACTTTTAATACAAAATATATAAAACTGTTTGATTAAATTTAAAAATATTTTAATAAAGTTTAATAGATTTGAATATACTATGATTGTTAAACAAAAACAAAGCGAACTATATTTAAATTGAATATATTTAAAGGATATTTAATTAAATATATTTCGCTTTTTTATCCATGGATGTTTTTTATTAACTTTAAAATGGAAATATTAAATTAAAGTTTTATTTATATATATTAAACTTTGATTTAATGGCTTAAAATATTTAAAGTAAATAGAATAACATCATATCTAATATTATTAACGTCCGTTTAAATATTTTCTTATTTAATCAAGCAGTTTTATATGTTTTGTGTTAAAAGTTATGTTTTTAGCTTTAATTTAAATAAAAACAAGAGAGAACGCTATAGTCGAGTGCCTCGTCTATTAGATACCCGTTACTCAGCTAAACAACTTAATATAAATATGCCTTCTTGTATGTTTTTCTCCGCTCGAATTAGCTCCCGATTTTTATGTTAAAATCGGTACCCAGGGAACACCTCCAATTTGGCTAATTTGATTTGATTTGCATAGTTCTTGGGATATAGTTCGGTATTGACAAATAAAAGCCATCGCAATTTCCTTTAATAGAAATCCTTATCGAGAATTAACGTTGACTCTGTTCAGCACCTTGCCCAGCTGTTCCAAAGTCATCCGTTAGATGGCGCTATTGTATACGCCATGAAAGGCGGAAATGTAGGCGCTAGCCAGGCTTAATCGTTTAATGGGTTTTTGGCCGTTAGAGTGGGCGTGGCAAACTTTTATTTAGCCAATCGATAGGTATTGACGAAACAAATACATATCAAAAAAAAATTTCATAATAGCATCAAAACTGTGGCCACAGCTTGTGGCTTGTGGGCGTCAGAGGGGGCGTGGCACCATTTTGAAACAAACTTGTGCTGCGTAGGAACTCCTAAAATCTACATGCAAAATTCCAATCTTTATAGTTTCCGAGATCTCAGCGTTCATACGGACGGACAGACGGACATGGCTATATCGACTCGGCTAGTGATCCTGAACAAGAATATATATACTTTATATGGTCGGAAACGCTTCCTTCTACCTGTTACATACTTTTGCACGAATATAATATACCCTTTTACTCTACGAGTACGGGTATAAATACGTAAAAAATAAGTAAAATGTATATATAATATTTAAGTATGTTTGTATATTAACAATTTTAATAAGGTAGTATATTTAATATATTAACTATTTTAATTATTAAATAGTATATTCAATATATAAACTATTTAATTAATATATTTAATATATTAACTATTTTAATTATTTAGAATATTTAATAAATAAAATAGTTAATATACAAAAAACATATATAAATATTTATTATTTATTTTTACGGGGTTGGTTTAATTTTCAAAATTTAGCTAACTTAGGAGTATATATAAATATAATACAAGTATATTTTAGGTAAGTTATTCATTTTTCTTAAGGAAATGGGTTTCCTGGATCTTGTCAGAGAAGCGACCACCTTGAGATCGGACAACCAAGCTCCTATTGCCATAGCCAGTAATCCGATGGTGCATAAGCGAAGTAAACACATCGACATTCGTTTTCATTACGTCCGGGAGCAAGTAGAGAAAAAGGAGATCACGATTGACTATGTTCCCACAACGGATAACGCAGCAGATGTCTTTACTAAAGCCTTATCCAAGGAGAAGCATTTACAGTGCTGTAAATTAATGAATTTGTATTTTTGAAGTTATACATCCAAGTTGAGCCGGAGTTTGTAAGAACATCCCATGTTTAGTTTTAGAGCAACTTGAATATATAACAGCTGATTGAGCTTTTTTCCTTGTTATACTTTGTCATAGTTCTTTAAGCAAGATCTGACTCACTGTATTAAATGACTCTAACCTGAATAGACGTTGTTCTCTTATTCGGTATAAGCTATCATCACGCGGTTACACTGGAGTTACTATTGTAGTAGAAATTAATTCTCACAAAGGTTATGGACCCAGAACCCTGTTAACTTATAACCGTTTTTAATTCAGTGTTACATCGGCACGGTACCCTGGATTGCGGTAGTGTCTTTAATTGTTTTTTCGTTGGTCGAAAATCCATTCAGAGAAAGAGTGTACAGTCACAACGCCGGAATGTCTCACGGAATGATGAACATTGAAAAATTGTCAGGCGACAACTACGAAAGTTGGTCTCTTTAAATGAAAAGTCAATTGGTTACATCCGATATGTGGAAGTATGTAATTGGAAAAATAGAGTTGACAATGAGCGCGACTGATCAACTGCTATGGCCAAGAAATGATGAGAAGGCCCTTGCCACAATAATCATGTGTGTGAAGCCAAGTGAGCTGATTCATATCAGAACCTGTGCAACCTCACGGGAAGCATGGAATAGGTTAAAAGATATATATTTTGCACATGGACCCGCCAGAAAAGTCAGTTTGTTTAAGCAATTGATTAAGTTTCAAATCAAAAAGCTTTGAAAGAATCACCCCCCAAGTTACTAAATTTTGTACGATTGCGCAGAATTTGAACGAGATTGACGTACAAGTTCCAGATGAGTTACTTTCAATTTTGCAGCTGTGTAGTTTGCCGGACGACATGAATAATTTTGTTGTTGCAATGGAATGCAGGGACCAGCTACCGACCCTAAGTCAATTGAAGGTCAAAATATTGGAAGAGGAATCCAGAAAAGACGATAGAGGGATTGAAAAAGATAACGGAACGGAACAAGTACTTTCAGCGAAGGGAACAAAAAGGTTTCCGAAAACATAATACGATCGAAAACGAAGCATAAAGTGTTTTGCTTGTGGTAAACGTGGTCACATAAGAGCACAAGGTAAAATTGAGAAACGTGAAGCAAACACAGCGATGAGTGCGTACAACGGAAAGTCTAGAAACGACGATAACTGTTGGATATTGGACAGCGGTGCTTCATCTCACATGTGCAGAGAACAATCGTATTTCTTGAATCTGAGAAAGAGCAATGAGAGCATTACGATGGCATCAGGCGATATTGTTAAAGCGCGAGGCGTAGGAGATGTACAAATAAAATCACAGTTCTGCTGAGAGATCTTGCTACGCGAAGTATTATTTGTCCCGGAACTGAACCACAATTTTTTATCAGTTGGTAAAATAATTAGCTTTGGATATTCAGTAAAATTTACAAATAAAGTGGCTTGCGTAGTTAACAAGAAAAATCGGAAATTGTTCGAAGCGAACTTAGATGTTGGAATCTTTATGGTCAAAGTTTCGAGTAAATGTAAGCAAACGCTTTACAGTGCGCAAGGAGCGGCACAATCCAAGCTGAAAATATGGCATGGCAGATTTGGACACCTGAACGTGGGAGCTTTACGAGAACTTTCAAGCAAAAATATAGTTCGAGGATTGGTATTGACTAATCCAAGAGATTTTGATTGTGTAACATGTGCGACATGTAAAATAACTAGATTGGTTAGAAGATATATACACAACAAATAAACTCGAACTAATACATACGGATATTTGCGGTCCTATGCGTGTGTCTTCAATATCTGGAGCGATCTATATAATAACGTTTATTGACGATTATACGAGATATGTGTGGACTTATTTTTTGCGAAGGAAATTGGAACCGTTCAGTGCTTTCAAGGATTTTTTGGCTCAGACGGAGCGACAAACCGGATGCAAAGTGAAACGTATACGTAGCGATAACGGTCGGGAATACGTGAATACCGAATTTAAAGAGTTTCTACGTAAAAGAGGAATAATTCATCAAACTACAGTGAGCTATACACCCCAGCAGAATGGAGTAGCTGAGAGGGCCAACCGAACTTTAGTCGAGATGGCGAGGTGTATGCTGGAAGCGGCGAATCTACCACAATTCCTGTGGGCCGAGGCCATTAATACGTCTACTTATGTACGTAATCGAACTAGTACCAAGAAGCTGGAAGACAGGACTCCATATGAATGTTGGTTCAATCGGAAACCATGTGTCAAACATTTCAAAACGTTTGGGTGTGACAGTAAAGTTTGAAGCAAAAGGTCTAAAACTTATTTTTGTAGGATATTCAGAGCAGTCCAAGGCATACAGGCTCTACGATGTCCACAAAAGACGTATCATCGTGTCCAGAGATGTTGTCTTCCTGGAGAAATCGTTTTCCACTGGTCGGGAGGATGACGCGAGAGGACAAGGTACCAATTTAGATGGTCCCTACTTCTTCGATATGAGCAGTACTTCAGAAGACGGAGTTGACACCAGACAAGAGCCAAATACGGAGGTCAATAACCGCGACAAATCAGGCAGAAATCCGCAGGATGATGGAAGTCCGCAGGAAGATCGAAGTCCGCAGGAAGATCGAAGTCCGCAGGATGACGGAAGTCCGCAGGATAATGGAAATCCGCAGGAAGATCGAAATCCGCAGGAAGGAACAACTCAGGAGGAGGACCCGAATCCACAAGTAGAGAGTGAGGAAGAAGTAGTTTTACCAAGAACGAGAAAACGAGGGCGACCTCGAATCCTGCGTACAGGTGAGCCAGGAAGGCCACGGAAAGTTTACATTGTTCCAGCCACCGCAAATCTACTGGAGATCAACAGTTCGGATCCAAGGACGGTTTCAGAGGCCTTAAATGGCAAGTACAAAAATGAATGGCGAAAGGCAATGGACATTGAATATCAAAGTCTTTTAAGAAATGGAACTTGGGAGCTTGTGGACATGAATAAGAAATTCAATGCTTTAGGATGCAAATGGGTGTTTTCAACATAACACAATCCCGATGGCAGTATTGAAAAGCACAAAGCCAGACTTGTAGCGCAAGGATGTGGTCAACGGAGAAATATTGATTACACAAACACTTACGCGCCTGTAGACAGATATCCGACCATACGATTAATAATCGCAATGGCAGCGAATTTGAATCTACATATATGTGAATCACATTGATATCGTGGCGGCGTATTTGAATGGAAGCCTACAGGAAGATGTATACATGCGACAGCCGGAGATATTTGTCGATGAAGCAAGACCGAATGCTATATGTAAGCTGAAGAAATCGATATATGGTCTTATGCAGGCAGGACACGAGTGGAATATAAAAATATCTGAGATTTTGGCCGATATTGGGTTCCAGCAGTGCTTGACAGATAGCTGTGTATACATTGATCGAAAAACAGATGGCGATATCAATATAATTGCCCTATATGTCGAGAATATGCTTGTGGCATGTTCGAATCACAAGAGAATGGCGGCGATTATAAAGAGATTGAAGGATCATATTGAGGTAGTTGACCGAGGACCTGTAAATTATTATTTGGGACTATAAATTAACCGAGTCGGACAACAAGGAGACATATCCATTCATCAGCATCGATATGTACTAAATTTATTAGTGGAATGTGAAATGGAGCACCCACACCGTTTGCAATGGGGACGATTTTGGAAAAATGCACGAACGAAAATTGTAGTCAGCAAGAGAATATCACCAAATATCAGTCGTTAATGGGAGCTCTCAACTATTTGTCAATGGTATAGAGGCCAGACATTACCCAAACGGTATCAAGATTGTCACAGTTCAATAACCATCCGCATAAGGAACACGATACAGCTGCTAAGCGAGTGCTTAGATATTTAAAAGGCGTTCCTAAAGGTATAACTAAATTTGGAACTAATTTAAAGAATCTTATTTGTTATACAGATGCGGACTGGGGATCAGAATCATCTGATCGGAAGTCATACAGCGGCTACATACTCATTGTAGCAGGAGGCCCTGTGGCATGGGAAGCTAAAAAGCAGAACGTGGTAGCTCTTAGCTCGATGGAAGCTGAGTACATCGCCATGTGCCAGGGGGCAAAGGAGATTGCCTTCCAAAGAAGTCTTCTTAAGGAAATGGGTTTCCTGGATCTTGTCAGAGAAGCGACCACCTTGAGATCGGACAACCAAGCTGCTATTGCCATAGCCAGTAATCCGATGGTGCATACGCGAAGTAAACACATCGACATTCGTTTTCATTACGTCCGGGAGCAAGAAGAGAAAAAGGAGATCACGATTGACTATGTTCCCACAACGGATAACGCAGCAGATGTCTTTACTAAAGCCTTATCCAAGGAGAAGCATTTACAGTGCTGTAAATTAATGAATTTGTATTTTTGAAGTTATACATCCAAGTTGAGCCGGAGTTTGTAAGAACATCCCATGTTTAGTTATAGAGCAACTTGAATATATAACAGCTGATTGAGCTTTTTTGCTTGTTATACTTTGTCATAGTTCTTTAAGCGAGATCTGACTCACTGTATTAAATGACTCTAACCTGAACAGACGTTGTTCTCTTATTCGGTATAAGCTATCATCACGCGGTTACACTGGAGTTACTATTGTAGTAGAAATTAATTCTCACAATTTCGTATATAAAATAAAATTAGTTTTAATGATTTTGGGCCTTTTAAATAATATTGGAAAATTAGAGAGTTTTCTAATTATTAAGACCGAAAAACTTGGCGGTGGCTAAAATTATTAATATCGGAAAAACGAAAACGAAAGAAAAAGGTGTCGACGGCTCAAATCAATTTCTACGAATGCTTATATATTTTTCGACAAAGTACTTAGAGCCTAGCTTAACGAAGGTTGGCGAAGACGGGGCAACTTCGCCGAGAGCGAGAGAAACTTTATTGTGCTCCCGCCTTCGCCCTAAACTAACTTACACTAAACTTCAAGTTTTTATTATTTTTTTTTACAAATTTCAATATATTTTCAAGTTTGAGCGAACAAATATAAAAAGACCACATATTTTTAAATCTATATATTTAAAAGACAATATATATAAAAATATTCATCCTGTTCAATCGCAAAATTTCTGAGGCCCCTAAAAATCGTTCACACGTCGCATGCTGAATACCCTAATGACAATTATTCCAAAGTGA
Organism: Drosophila fuyamai; assembly: GCA_018153365.1. Classification (NCBI taxonomy): domain Eukaryota; kingdom Metazoa; phylum Arthropoda; class Insecta; order Diptera; family Drosophilidae; genus Drosophila; species Drosophila fuyamai. The sequence goes on along the minus strand of JAECXW010000404.1, from coordinate 79,856 downwards.
AGTCATGTATGAAATAAATTATGTATTTTTATATACTTAGATATATATGGTTATTACTAAAAAATATTCTACATTCGAATAATTATCATATAAAGGCAATACAACATAAGTATTTTTAATATTGTTAGAATTTAAGTATGTTTCGACAGCGCACTGGAGCGAATTTCTTCGCTTGTGAATTCATGTGCACACATACAGTCGTCGGCTGTCGCAGTATGCGTGCAAGAGATAGGCTGGCTCTAGAGCGCTCTCTCGCTGGCTTTTGGGCAGAGAGCGAAAAGCTAGTTGAAAAGCCAGCACAAAAAATTCGTGTGCAAAAAAATCGTATGGCGTTACGCATCTTAGAGTTTATATTGGTCTTTGGCAATTCCAATCGTTCAGTTATATGGCAGCTTTAGGATATAGTCGGCCGATCCCGGCCGTTCCGACTTATATACTGCGTGCAAAGGAAAGAAGGGTGTGTGCAAAGTTTCAATTCGATATCTTTAAAACTGAGAGACTAGTTCGCGTAGAAACAGACAGACGGACAAACGTGCATGCTTATATCAACTCAGGAGGTGATCCTGATCAAGAATATATATATACTTTACAGGGTCGGAGATGTGTCCTTCACTGCTTTGCACACTTTTGACCAAAATTATAATACCCTCTGCAAGGGTATAAAAAACAGAAGAACAGAACCTTCTTCCATCTTTCTGCCTTAATAAACAAACATATAATATATATTACAGGGCAGCTATAGGATATAGTCGGCTGATCTCGGCCGTTCCAACTTATATACTGCGTGCAAAGGAAAGAAGGGTGTGTGCAATGTTTCAATTCGATATCTTTAAAACTGAAAGACTAGTTTGCGTAGAAACAGACAGACAGACAGACGGGCAGACGGACATGCTTATATCAACTCAGGAGGTGATCCTGATCAAGAATATATTTACTTCATAGGGTCGGAGATGTCTCCTTCACTGCGTTGCACACTTTTCACCAAAATTATAATACCCTCTGCAAGGGTATAAAAATTGTAAGGTCAAAAAAAAAAAAAATATATATATAAACACACACAAATATATATAAACAAATTTTTTAATCAAGGTATAAAAATTATTAATTATTTTAAAATTAGAATATTTTAAATTGAAATGAATCAAACCATATCCACTTTGCTGCGAATATCAACATTTGTAATTTGCAATTTCGGTATGATTTTAATTTGAAACAATTTATATGAAACCATTTCGGAGACAATATTGAGACAATACTCTATTTTTTAAGCAGCTTAAATTATTTTATTTAGCGAAATATACATGTATAATATATATTGTAATACATTGTATTATATATATGTAATTCTAAAAACAACATTATTATTCCAGATAGTTTCCAGGTAAATAAACTTATTCTATTCATTTTCTAACTGTTCCTATATAGCTGTTATTGAAATTTGATTTTGATAAAAACATTAGCGAAATTCTAAACATCCCCTATATGTAAATTACAGAAATTAAAAAAAAAGCGACTCTGTTTTATTTGTTTGCAGAGTTCATAATTTTGGGTTCCAGGTTTATAACTCAGTTAAGGAGACGTTATACGAAAAAAAACCAGGAAACGTATCATATAATTAAAATAAACAAGAAAGGAAAGCTAACTTCGGGCGGTGCCGAAGTTGATATACCCTTGCAGAATACTCTGTAAATTATATTTTCCAAAATTATTCATATGATGCATTCTTAACACTCAAAAAAATCCCAAGTTCCTAACTTATCAAACACCAAAAATAAGGCATTTCGATCAATCAGTTATATGGCAGCTAAAGAACATAGTCGGCCGATCCTTATGAAATTTGGTATGTCGGATTGATTGGCCAAAAATAAAACCGATGGAAAAATTCCATCTTCCTCACTTAACAAACACCAAAGTTATGGCATTTCCGATCAATCAGTTATATGGCAGCTATAAGTTTCAATTCGATATCTTTAAAACTAAGAGACTATTTCACGTAGAAACAGACAGACGGACAGACGGACATGCTTATATCAACTCAGGAGGTGATCCTGATCAAGAATATATATACTTTATAGGGTTGGAGATGTCTCCTTCACTGCGTTGCACACTTTTCACCAAAATTATAATACCCTCTGCAAGGGTATAAGAATTGTAAGGTCAAAAATAAAAAAAATATATATAAAAATTTGTTTTGGGACTAAACAATTTTTTAATCAAGGTATAAAATTATAAATTATCTCAAAATTAGAATATTTTAAATTGAAATGAATCAAGCCATATCCACTTTGCTGCGAATATCAACATTTGTAATTTGCAATTTCGGTATGATTTTAATTTTAAACAATTTATATGAAACCATTTCGGAGACAATATTGAGACAATACTCTATTTTTTAAGCAGCTTAAATTATTTTATTTAGCGAAATATACATGTATAATATATATTGTAATACATTGTATTATATATATGTAATTCTAAAAACAACATTATTATTCCAGATAGTTTCCAGGTAAATAAACTTATTCTATTCATTTTCTAACTGTTCCTATATAGCTGTTATTGGAATTTGATTTTGATAAAAACATTAGCAAAATTCTAAACATCCCCCAAAAATTAAAAAAACAGCGACTCTGTTTTATTTGTTTGCAGAGTTCGTAATTTTGGGTTCGAGGTTTATAACTCAGTTAAGGAGACGTTATACGAAAAAATACTAGGAAACGTATCATATAATTAAAATAAACAAGAAAGGAAAGCTAACTTCGGGCGGTGCCGAAGTTGATATACCCTTGCAGAATACTCTGTAAATTATATTCTCTAAAATTATTCATATGATGCATTCTTAATACTCATAAAAAATCGCAGGTTCCTAACTTTACAAACACCAAAGTTATGGCATTTCCGATCAATCAGTTATATTTCAATTCGATATCTTTAAAACTAAGAGACTATTTCGCGTAGAAACCGACAGACGGACAGACGGACATGCTTATATCAACTCAGGAGGTGATCCTGAGTATGTATACTTTATAGGGTCGGAGATGTCTTCTTCATTGCGTTGCACACTTTTGACCAAAATTATAATACCCTCTGCAAGGGTATACAAAATGGAGAATAATTCAGCGAGTTTGCTTTTTCTTACCCTCAAAATTCAGAATAGATCACTATGACGACTGTTGCTGGTTCATAAAATTAAAACTGACCGCAATGCCACACCTCAAACTTATTAGCCCGCTATCAATATTCTTAGGACTTGATCACGAGTTCGCGTCGCCCATCTCAAATTTTATTGTATGTGAAACTGGCGGCACGACAACAGAATTTAACAAATGTACTGTACTGTAATGTAGTGTAATGTAATTTACTTGGATAAATAATATTGAAATCCGAGATTATATGAAATAAAGTATTTATACCCGTTACTCGTAGAGTAAAAGGGTATATTGTATTCGTGCAAAAGTATGTAACAGGTAGAAGGAAGAGTTTCCGACCCTATAAAGTATATATATTCTTGTTCAGGATCACTAGCCGAGTCGATCTAGCCATGTCCGTCTGTCCGTCTGTCTGTCCGTCTGTCTGTCCGTCTGTCTGTCTGTCTGTCTGTCCGTATGAACGCTGAGATCTCGGAAACTATACAAGCTAGAAGATTGGCATTTTGCATGTAGATTTTAGGAGTTCCTACGCAGCGCAAGTTTGTTTCAAAATGGTGCCACGCCCCCTCTGACGCCCACAAGCCACATGCTGTGACCACAGTTTTGATGCTATTATGAAAATTTTTTTTGATATGTATTTGTTTCGTCAATACCTATCGATTGGCCAAATAAAAGTTTGCCACGCCCACTCTAACGCCCAAAAACCCATTAAACACTTAAGCCTGGCTAGCGCCTACATTTCCTCCTTTCATGGCGTATACAATAGCGCCATCTAACGGATGACTTTGGAACAGCTGGCCAAGGTGCTCAACAGAGTCAACGTTAATTCTCGATAAGGATTTCTATTAAAGGAAAATGCGATGGCTTTCATTTGTCAATACCGAACTATATCCCAAGAACTATGCAAATCAAATCAAGTTAGCCAAATTGGAGGTGTTCTCTGGGTACAGATTTTAACATAAAAATCGGGAGCTAATTCGAGCGGCGAAAAACATACAAGAGGGCATATTTATATTAAGTTGTTTAGCTGAGTAACGGGTATCTAATAGTCGAGGCACTCGACTATAGCGTTCTCTCTTGTTTTAATTCTTTTTGGTGTTCTTGGCAACATCTTTATCAAATTTGTAATTGTTGAACGTCATTTGTAATTGTTGATTGCGCACAATGCAAAATGCAGACCAAGCATGTACATGGAACTGCGCAGTATAAAAAAATGGGATTTAATTCGAGCGAGATGGCTGGTACTTCTACACCAACGTCAAACAGTCGCTACAAACGGATGTCGAAATGCATACCGACAAGGATAATATAATCTCATGGCGCTATTGCATTAATGTATATTCTCGGCGCCCTTGCTGGCGGTGATACGGGAGTCGCAAATGCATTTCGTGTTACTGGAGGAGCATTTGGCCGAGGCCCTATAGAAGTAAACCATGGTTCTGACGTTGCTGGGAAAATGTTTGGTCGCCAAAATAGAAAATACGGTATGTACGGGTCTGATAATGTTAATGGGGTTAATTGGCATGATATTGGTAGCATTAACAGTAATATGGCTGAATATCAGTACTTCCGAAATGTACATACAAGAAAACTGATGGATTTACCAGAATTCAATGGGAATCCATAATCACGGCCTGTATTCTCCACTATGTTTGGGAATCATCCAACTCAAATGGGAATAAGAATTTGGAAATCCTTTTTCGTTTGCAAAATAGTCTAAAGGGAGGAGCTAGAAAAGAGGTTAAAGGTCTACTAGTTAACCCGGCTAATGTTGGATACATTATAGAGCGACTACATTTTATTTATGGAAGGCCAGAGATTTTAATAAGTAGTCTAATTAATAAACCAAATATCACCGGTTACAGAGAATAACTAGGAAAAGATCGTCCCATTAGCTTCTAAGGTTGACAATTTAGTTATATTTTTAAAATCAGCAAATGCCACCCAACATATACAAAATCCTGTCCTGATAGAAACCCTTGCAGATAAGATGCTACTCAGCAAGCGAATTCAATGTACTGAGCATTCATCGCAAATTAAGCCTTACCATTTCAACACCAGTAAATTCAAAAGAGTCAAAGAATGAACCCAAGGGTCCACTTAAATCAGTATTACATTCTTTTAGGAAACTAAAAACTAGAAACTAAAGGAAACAATATTGATTGACAGTATAAATGTGAACAAGATGAAGATGGATCTTCTCTTATGTTTTGGTTGCTTCGGCGTGGAGACACTCTGCAAACTTGCAAGTTCAAGCGGGAGTTTAAGCATAATGGATGCAAGAAAAACCACCACATGTCCTTACATGCAGATGATTCCCAAAAGGAAGATAAAGACGAACCTAAAGAAGCTACGATCAACACGATCAAACCAGTTATTTATTTCCACAGTTGTTATTTAAAGTTTGGGCTGTTGAAATGACAAATGACCAAATAATAAAATCATAATGGCGTACTCCTTTTTAGATGAAGGTTCGTCTGCTACATTTACTGCGTTACGAACTTCTGACCAAAATTATAATACCCTCTGAAAGGGTATAAAAACTATATGGCTGTTATGAAACTGGACATCTATGGGAAGAGGATGCATTTGAATTCCCGGATACTTACAAAATGGCTCTTCAAAGGCTAAAAAGTGTAGAAAACAAAATGCACGTCATTATGGATTTTATAAAAAACAAGAGAGAACGCTATAGTCGGGTGCCCCGACTATCAGATACCCGTTACTCAGGTAAAAGGAGTGCGAGGGAGATGGAGATAGAAACTTTGATCACGCATAACTTTTTAACGAATGGTCCGATTTGAAAAATTTCTGAAAAAATAATCCTTGAGTAGTTTGTGAATGATTATTTTCTATTAAACTGTGATGAGCTCAAGTTACAGTAACTCCAGAAGCTAGTAAAATAGCTGTATTTAATAAAGGAATTTGAAATGGATTGAATGAAATAATTCCTAAAGGAGGTCATGATGCTCCTAATTCAATTGCTGGAGATAAACTTCTATGAAAAAATGCTCAAAAAAAAACTAACAAAAAATAAAACTTCTGATAAAATAAATAAAATTATTCCTCATCGTAACCCAATAGTTACAGCATATGTATGTAACCCTTGATGATGTAAAAGATTCATTAATTTCATTATTTATATTATTTTTTAATATTAATAAAATAGAAGAAAATAATAAAACAGTTGATGCTAAAGCTTGGGTTAAAAAATATTTTAAAGAAGACTCAGTAGATGTTAAATTATTATTATCTCTTATTAGGGGGATAAAAGATAACAAATTAATTTCTAAACCTATTCAAGCTCCTAACCAAGAGTTAGATGTAACTGTAATTAATGTTCCAATAATTATAATTGTAATAAATAAAATTTTTGATGAATTATTAAAAATTAAAAAGAAAAGGATTATAACCTTTATAAATGGGGTATGAACCCAGTAGCTTAATTAGCTTATCTTTTTATTTATTAAAAAAAAAAATTTAAAATGTATAATAATTATATTTTGGTGTATGATGCACAAAAGTTTTTGATACTTTTAGAAATAGTTTAATTCTATTAAATATAAAACCTTTATAACAAATAATATAAAAATCAGTCAATGACTGCAAAAACTTGCATTATTTACCCTATCAAGGTAACCCTTTTCGTCAGGCAATTCATTAATAATAAAAAATTCATATTTTTTTTTTTTTATTTATTAACTATTATTTTTTAAAAAAATTACTAATTTTTAAAATAACATCTTCATTTCGATAGGTATTGATAAACACAATAAAACTGCATTTTTACTTTACCGAAATATTTAAATTTTTAAAATCGTATATAAGCGATTGTGGGCGTTAAGGGGGCGTGGCACCTTTTTGAAACAAACTTGCGCTGCGTAGGAACTCCTAGAATCTGCATGCAAAATGCCAATCTTCTAGCTTTTATAGTTTCCGAGATCTCAGCGTTCATACGGACAGACAGACGGACAGACGGACGGACGGAGAGACGGACAGACGGACATGGCTAGATCGACTCGGCTAGTGATCCTGAACAAGAATATATATACTTTATAGGGTCGGAAACGCTTCCTTATAGCTGTTACATACTTTTGCACGAATACAATATACCCTTTTACTCTACGAGTAACGGGTATAACAAGAAAGGAAATCTAACTTCGGGCGGTGCCGAAGTTGATATACCCTTGCAGAATACTCTGTAAATTATATTCTCCAAAATTATTCATATGATGCATTCTTAACACTCAAAAAAATCCCAAGTTCCTAACTTATCAAACACCAAAAATAAGGCATTTCGATCAATCAGTTATATGGCAGCTATAGGATATAGTCGGCCGATCCTTATGAAATTTGATAGGTCGGATTGATTTGTCAAATATAAAACCCATAAAAAATTCAAGCTTTCTAACATTACAAGCACCAAAGTTATGGCATTTCCCATCAATCAGTTATATGGCAGCTATAGAATATAGTCGGCCGATGCCTATGAAATTTGGTAGGTCGGATTTCGATCAATCTGTTATATGGCAGCTATAGGATATAGTCGGCCGATCCCGGCCGTTCCAACTTATATACTGCGTGCAAAGGAAAGAAGGGTGTGTGCAAAGTTTCAATTCGATATCTTTAAAACTGAGAGACTAGTTCGCGTAGAAACAGACAGACAGACGGGCAGACGGACATGCTTATATCAACTCAGGAGGTGATCCTGATAAAGAATATATTTACTTTATAGGGTCGGAGATGACTACTTCACTGCGTTGCACACTTTTGACCAAAATTATAATACGCTCTGCAAGGGTATAAAAATATGATTTGAAAAGATTCATGTCAATAGCTTTTACACTGGGCGAAATATCATCAATTCTTGCAAGATATATCCGATTGTTCCTATGGGAGCAATAGGATATAGACCTCCGATCGGGGCGATTTTCAAACTTGATCTGCGTACACATGTTTTAGAACGAAAGTGAAAGTTTTAGATCGCTGGCTTTTAAACTGAGCTCGCAAACGGTATTGAAACAGACGGACAGACGGACATGGCTATATCGACGCCCCTATTTATCCTGATCAAGAATATACATACTTTATAGGGTCGGAATCGTGTCCTTCACTGCGTTACAAACTTCTGAACAAAATTAAAATACCCTCTGCAAGGGTATATAAAAATTGTCGGATCGTCATTTTGAACCGCGAACGAGGTACTTACCTCACTTCAGTGTTATTAATATAAACATGCCCAACAAGATGAGATTGGCTTCGATCAACGGTATTTCCTTAAATACCATGCTTTTTAAGGGACCCGTCGAAAATCCTTCATTGACGACGATTGTTTTCAAATTTAGACAAAAAAGGTAGCAGAATGTGCTGATATCAAGGAAATGTTCTCGCATGTTCTTCTTTGGATATATGGTAATCGGCATGCTCAGGTTAATACATACAAGATGACAGTCCTTATATTTGGAGCAGCATGCTGGCCTCCATGTGCTCAGTACATAAAAAAAATATAAACGCAAAAAACACCGAAATGTACAGGGATGCAGTAATTGATGCCATTCAAACAAAGCATTACGTGGATGACTTCGTAGCTAGTTTCGACTCTGAAGACGCCCGTCAAACAGCCAGGTAGTCAAGAGGGTCCATAAGCGGGAAAAGTTTGAGCTCAGAGGCTTGTTTCTAACTTAAAACGAATAGTGGTATGGTTACACGGAGGAAAACAATTTGTTATCACTGACTGTCCAACTGAACAGCAAAACAACAAACAGGATCTTAGGTATGTGTTGGGATAGTATATCTAGCAAGTTCGTAATCGATCTGAAGCTAAACCGTGTGGATAAAGAAATTGTGAAAGGAATAAAATGTCCAATTGCTAAGTTTGGTTATTCGGAAGTTAATGCACTATGATCACCGCAAACAAGTGGCCTTAAAACCACCAAGCAGTGTTTATTACGCGCGGAGCCCGATTTCTCAATGGGCGTAAAAAACGAGAAGTAAAAAAGGGCACCACATTCTCTTTTAATTGAATGAACACTCATTGTAACGATTAAACCTCGCTTACTGTTTTATTCTTAAGCGAAATCGTCTCGAATTATAACAAGAACGCAATCGAGAATCCCAGGTGGAGACTGAAATTCAGGAATTGGAAATCAGTAGTCCATCTCTCAAAATGAAAAATATTATCTGGGAGTTTCCCAACCTCTGGCCTTGTCTGGCTATAACTTAGACATATTTTTAAAATTATGTTTTTTAACAGATGTTTAGATAACGAGACCAACTATCAAAAACTACTAGACAAATAAGTTCGTTTTACCAACTATCAAAATCTACTAGACAAATAAGTTCGTTTTACTCTTTTTTTGAAAAATACAGCAGAAGTCCTGTTCAATTATAAATACACTTGCCAGAAAAAGTATGGGTACAAACATTTTTCGCAATTTTGGGTTAAAAAATATCTGTTAAAAAATCTTAAATTTAATTTTTATGTTAACAGATAGTACATTGATTATCTTTTCGTTTGTTGTAACTCTTAAATTTCTAATATTTTTACAGTGTCTAATATAAACAAAAATGTACAAAATGGCCCGATTTCGACGAAATTGGTTCGTCTAAGAACTAAGGGCTCCCGAATTTCCAAATAATTATCAGTAAAAAATAAAAAACTTTTAAGTTAAATTATATCGTTTTCTAATTCCCTTGTATAGCGGCATACATGTCTTGCCAAAGTAGTTAAGAATATCCTTTAAAGGCTCTTTCCCCCAAATAAGATTTTTGAATTTTAACTGTTTTTTAACAAGCCCAGCTGATTAACAGTACGACGCTCAATACTGAAGAACTCTCTTTGGGAATTTTTGTCTCTCTAGAAAGATTAAAGTTTTTCCGCTAGTGAACTCGTTTTTTGATATGAGTACTAACCTTTACATCAAACGAAAGGTGAATAAATGTAAAATTAAATTTTTAAGAATAATTTTAACACTTTGTTTAACTCCAAGGTTGTGGGACCTGTTTTTATGGTTCTTAGTAATTAAGTAATTCTATGATACTTTTTTAAATATGTAAGTAACTCTTAAAAAAGATTTTTGTATGGAACTTGCCAACCATAAGCGGAAATTATTAATTCAGCGTAACGAAAAAATTCCGCACGCACATGTGAAAATCGTCACAATTTCATCATGTATGATAACTTTGACAAAAATAGTAGCAAATGCAAACATAATCCAAGTCCATCCTTAATTTGTCTCTCTCCCCAAGCAAACGTAGTACGCACAACCTATTAATATCATAATCCTTTATGTAAGCCTTATGTATGCCAAGCCATACGATAAAGACTCCTTGTTTTGATGTTGGGGTACTTTAATTGTAGTTAAAACAAAAACGTCTGATATTTAACAAAGCACCTCCTAACCAGGAAGGTTTTTACGAGTGCACCTTAAAAAAATGTAAATAGAAGATTAAAATTGCGTTGTCATCCAAGTTAAATGTTAAATTATTTGGTTGATATTCAAGTTCATTAAAATTAAACAAATTTAATAAGGATACAAACTATTTTTAACCATACCGTTTGAATTGACAGTCAAATATGTAGCACGAAACGCAATTAAATAGAACATGGCTTGGCATACAGAGTAGAAGGCCAAGTTGGCCTTTAATGCGCAAGTCTGGTTATAATCATCACAGTTGTCTATGTAGGTATGAATCCACTTACTTAACTCTTCTAAATAGAATCTGACAGTGCTAGAAAAAAGTAACGCAAACTTCAGTTCTTAATTTCTATCTTAAATTGATTTTACATTTTCTTACCGACGTAGCAAAAACTTTGCGCGGGCTAAAAAGCTTGCCATATATTCTAACGCAGCATAGCGAATAATTGAAGCCACATTTGGATTTTTAAATTTTTGCCATAGCAAATTGAGAAAATCCTCTGAATATGACGACCGAATACTAGTCACATAAAATAATACATATTGTACATAATTGGGGTTATGGCTGGGCAACAGAACCTCATCGAATGTATGCAGTAAGATTTTAAATAGGCGCCTAGAAGTCCGGCGCTCTTGTTTACTGCTGTTCTTGTTAATGCGACATTTGCCATCAACGAACTTATAAAGCATAAAGAGGCATATATCCAAGGTGTTGCCGACAGGATGTTTCACCGTCTTTCCCGCGTTAATCGAACTGTCGGCCGATACGTCCAGGTTAAACAATTTATCAGCTTCTATTTTGTCATCCTCGTCTATTTGCTCTCGTGGAGCGTTAGCATCTAATATTAAAAGTCTGAAAAGCATAAAGATTTTGGCAGAATTAGACAAAGTCCAATTTATACAGATAATATTGAAGGGCAAACTAATGCTTTCATTTTAAATAGTCACTGGTCAAAACCTCATATCTGAGAACTTTCTGCAAAATGGTCTGGGTTAAAAAATTTCTTAAAAGCCATTTCGAAATTCGTACAAAGACCATGGCTAGCAGGCACACCGATACATCTTTTGTCAAATATAAAAAGGTATTTTCGACCAGAAACGGGTGATTTACTTACTTTTCCAAAACCAGCTGCAAAACTGGTTCTTCAAATAATTGGTTGTACTCTAGTAGCCATAGCAAATTAAACAAATAACCCGCAGTAACATGAGCTGGCTTTTTGAAATATGGAAATTTAGTAGATATGGCTTTAATGACTACATCAAAAGCCATCGGCACGACACTTAAAATACGATTTAATACGTCATGGGTTGGTTTTAAATCAGAGCGCGTAGATTCCGAAGGGCACCCATTGACCCAGTCCGATGCGTCCAAATATCTAGGAATCCAGTGGATAATCAATTTAGTTATTCCTATGGGTATGTATACACTGTGGGACACCATTATTTCAATCCAAAACTCTGTAAAGGCTTCTTTTATCTCAGAAGAGCGTCCCTTCCAGCTAAGAGACAGCAAAGCCTCGACAACGTTAAAAAAGTCTGAAGTCAAGTTGTGAACCATACGTATGGCATCTTTTATGATTAGCACAACTTCGTCATCCTTCAAAAGCAAAACAAAACATAGTCATTAATTACAATAAAAGTAAAAATTTAACTTGACAAACATACGCTAAGTTCCGCTACCGAGAGAAAATAGCTGAACTCCTTCACCAGACGAAAATTCCCTTCCTCTACAGCCACACGAACGGATTCTGAAAGGCCCTTTTCTATGGAAATGGAAAATCGAACTTTTTTGGCAGCCTTTAATCGAACGCGTTGACAACCAGGAAACGTTTTTAAAATTGATTTTAAACCAGTTCTGCTTGTATACACCGACATAATGCCAAGCATTAATAGAGAGCCAGTATCTAACTATACGTAATAATATATTTTTTTGTAAGCACAGTCGAGAAAAAGCGTCAGTTTCGATAACTTTTTTCCAGCTATAACACAAATATTAATTAGTGTCATAATAACGACAGTGATCAGTTGGGATATTAAAAGATGGGATGCTCGCGTTTCCACTGAGCCACCATTAAAAACAGCAGACAACAGTAAAGAGTAAAGGGCTACATAAAAAAAATTCGGAAAATACTTTATTAAATGTTATAATACAATCTTAAAGATAATGGTTAAATACGTAACTCAACGTTTATATAATAGTAAATGGTAGTTCTAAAAACAACCCACTTCCCTCAATACTATAGCCTAGTACTCAGATCGACACGCTAGCGTAAAAATTTTAATATTTCCAGTGTGACCAAAATGTTGAGAGTTTATCATATTTAAGCGTGCTACGGTCGTACTGATAATCAGCTAGTTTTGTTGGCAAGCAGTTAATGTTGAAATATCGTATTTGCGGGAAAGAGCATTTAAAAGATATTATCAACTACCTTGGAGAGACAAGTCGGCTAAAAGCAATACACTTTAAATTTAACGTTGTTGCCCTCTTCTCATAGAGTCCATCCGTTCGAAACAGATGGGATTTTTGACAAGTGTAAAACTCGAACTAATGCCCTCTTCCCACAGAGTCCATCCGTTTGAAACGGTTGGGATTTTTGACGTTGCATTTTGCACAACGTTTAAAATGAGCACAACGGCGTAATAACTGATACTTGGTTACAAGCTGCAAGTGATCTACGCGAACAACCACATCGAACTAATATGTCTGCAGATTTCTGCAAGCCTGCAGAAAAAATATTAACCACTTTTGCCCCATATTGTCTAAATGGTAACAAATAAAGTTCATCATATATAAATGTTTGTTTTTTATTCTCTCGATCAGTAGTTAATTAATTATTACAAGTATAAACAGCATTTTTTGATTTGACGCCTTCCTTTTTGAAAAGTTTCAAGCCATTATTTTTTAAATTTTCGTAGTGAATGTTTCAATTTTCACTATCAAGAAGAAGAACTCAGAGTTGCACCGAAAAAACATCGCCTAACTATAGCATAAAGAAGTCCGTCAAATTCGGATGGGGAACTAACTGGGAATTTTCGGAACGGCAAAACCTTATGGACCATCCGTTAAACGGATGGTGGATGGTGGATGGATCTCTGTGGGAAGACAGCATTATATGTCTGCAGTTATTGCCAGCCTCCAGAAAATATATGAACCGCTGTTGCCCAATATTGTCTAAATAGTAACAAATTAAGTTCATTATATATAAATGTTTATTTTTTGTTTAAATTTATTTTCATATTTTATTGTATATTTTTTATATTTTTTGCCTCCACAAGGTCGGCCTTGTAGACCACATTTGTGCGCTTTGCAGGGGGCGCAGAGCAGCCTGAGCGTTGACTTCCGCTGCAGACGCTTCCAAGTCGCGGTCCAAATCTAATGCCCTCTTCCCATAGAGTCCATCCGTTTGAAACGGTTGGGATTTTTGCTTGTAGTTATCCTGGCTGGGATATGTCTCAGTCCGGCCTGGGTCGCTTACAGAAAATGTATAAGATTGGGGACACGGAAATTTTGGTGGAGAGCGGGTCGACTGAAGATGATGGTTGTCGGCTCGGAATAGGGAAAAGCAACTGAGACTGGTCGCTACTAGCAGTGCTGGGCAACTTGTCTCAACCGAGGCTTTCCGCCCTAGCGGCTGCGAAGCAAGCGCGGAGCGGGTGATCGTACCATTCGGGAGCGGAGGCTGGGCGCCTTGCAGCAGTCACCGAAAATGCACGTGAGGATCGGGTGAGGGTACATTTCCGGGAGCAGCGGCTGTGCGCCTGGCAACTTGTCTTAACCGAGGCTTTCCGCCCTTGCGGCGGCGAAGCAAGCGGGGAGCGGGTGATCGTACCATTCGGGTGCGGAGGCTGGGCGCCTGGCAGCAATCACCGGAAAAGCACGTGAGGATCGGGTAGGTTGAACTTTGGGGTGGGCTTGGTCTGCTGTGGCGAATGCACTGGAGGCACGGAAATACTAGTTAAGCACGCGGGATCGAACAGGGTTTTGGTTTTTATAACCTTGCAAAAGGGTATTATAATTTTGGTCAAAAGTGTGAAACGCAGTGAAGGAGACATCTCCGACCCTATAAAGTATATATATTCTTGATCAGGATCACCTCCTGAGTTGATATAAGCATATCCGTCAGTCCGTCAGTCGGTCCGTCTGTCTGTTTCTACGCGAACTAGTCTCTCAGTTTTAAAGATATCGAATTGAAACTTTGCACACACCCTTCTTTCCTTTGCACGCAGTATATAAGTCGGAACGGCCGGGATCGGCCGACTATATCCTATAGCTGCCATATAGGAAGTTGGGATTTTCTATGGCTTCTTTATTTGGCCAATCAATTCGACCTACCAAATTTCATAAGGATCGGCCGACTATGTATATCCTATAGCTCCCATATAACGATAGGAAATACCATAACTTTGGTGTTTTTAAAGTTAGGAAGTTGGGATTTTCTATGGGTTTTATATTTGGTCAATCAATCCGACCTACCAAATTTTATAGGGATCGCCCGACTATATCCTATAGCTGCCATATAACTGATGGCATTAAGAATGCCATAACTTTGGTGTTTTTAAAGTTAGGAAGTTGGGATTTTTATGAGTATTAAGAATGCATCATATGAATAATTTTGGAGAATATTATTTACAGAATATTCTGCAAGGGTATATCAACTTCGGCTCCGCCCGAAGTTAGCTTTCCTTTCTTGTTTTTAGTAACAAGATGCTGTTTCTACAGACAGACTCAGCGGATCCCGGCAAGCGTGCTGTTGGTTTCTGTTGGAGGGTGTGGCTGTAGGTCCTGGCTCGGGTGATGCACATCGAAGGATGTAGCTGTAGGTCTTGGCTCGGATGGTGCACGTCGAAGGATGTGTCTATAGGTCCTGGCTCGGCTGGTGCACGTGGTACTACCGCAAGGTTACCGGTCGCGAAGTTAAAAATCTCAAGTCTACTCCCGCACTGGACTTTTTTGTTCGCACTCCAGAACTCGACTTCCCTGTTCGTACTCCAGAACTCATGCAGCCAAGTTCTTTGGCATTTCATCTTTCTCGCTGCTTCGGTTTTTCACCGCGACGAGGAAACAATCGTCGCGCTCACCGTGGACCCCGGATCACCCAGCCGCACCGTTCACCGGGTCGACCGATGAAAACGAACCGGGAACAGAACGCGTCGGAGAACGCAGAACAAAAACCAGCTTCGTCCGCCGCCGGACAGGTCAAGGAGGGGAGCTGCTCCGAATCCGACGACGTATCCGCGACCCGAGCCATGGGGGTCAGGTGGATTTCCCACCGGCGGAAGGACGAACTCCAAGTTCTACTCAAGGAGTTCGGTCTGAACACCCACGGCCAGGTGAACTACGACCCCGGCTCGCATCTTTCATCGGAGGGTCCAACCACAGCCCGGCGCTCCAGGAACGCTTCGCCGCTTTGGAGGCCATCTACCCGGAGGCTCTTACACCAAAGATAGTGACCAACCGGTCCACCTCACCGATGCCCGGCGCAGGCGACACCCTTCTATCTGTGCCGCCCCCTGGACATCGTCACACGAGCCCAGGACGCGGAGCCCAAGGCTCCAAGCCCGCGGCCCAATCGCCACCCCAGCACATGTCAGCAGCCGCGTTCGCCGAGAAGCTTCGGGGATAGGGCGTCCTATTCGATGGGCAAGCCCACCCCCTGCACTTCATGGAACGAGTCGAGGAAGGCGCTACGTCATACAGCATACGGAACAGCGACATCCCACGGGCAATCGCTGGATTGCTTTCGGGCCGCGCCGAAGGCTGGTACCGAGCCTACCAGATGCACGCCGTGCCCGGGAAACTTTCAAGCGGGAGTTCTTGGAGTTTTTCCTCCGTCCACGGTACTACCAGCGCCTGGAGGATGCGATCAGGACCCGCCACCAGCAAGGCGAACCTTTCAAGTTCTATGTGGTAGAACTACGCCTGATGATGCAGCGGGCGAATTACTAGACGAATAGGTGCTCGAAAGGAGAAACCTGCTGCCGGAGTATCTCCTCGCTGCATACTGGTCTCAACGCCCAAAATTTTTGCAAAAATCCATTTTTTTTTTGAAGTTATGAAAAAAAAACATTTTATCTCCTTAGAATAATTTACGTTGCATTCAAAAATCGCAATTTCGTTACTGAAATTGCAGCCCTGTTAAATTTGGTAGTCAGCCGTTCGTTGATCAGAAATGTTGACTTTTTGGCGCGCTAAATAAAAGCACACTTTAAAGTAAGATTGCAAAAGTTCTACTTAACATTTTAAAACAAAGTAAAATGGAAAATATTAGTGGAGGTATGTAAAATTTAAGTGTTTAACGCAATATTTGTTTAATGTGATTTGTCTTTATGTATATGTGCTTTTGTAGAATTGTATGTTTAACAATTTTAGCCTAGCATTTTTCGTGTTTCGTGGAACAAAAGTGGGTTGGATTGTGCCGGATTATAAAAACTATTAACGCAATTTTGTTCTTGCATTTATTTACAATACGATGACATAAACCTTTTTTGCTCGTTCTTGCTCCATTTAAAAAAAAAAAAACTTTTTGCTAGACAACATAGACCTATCTTATGGAGAAATGCTGGAGTATTGGCTCGCACATGGATGCGAAACCGAAAGCCTTTACAACTTTGTGTTGCAGCATCGAATTGGAAACATAAAGCAAAACATAGAGGATCCTTTGAAAAAGAGGATTAAGAACTTTGTTGCTTATGTGGATGCTGGAATAAAAAAATGCTCTCGGATAGTTCCAAGGTATAAGGCGCAGAAAGAAAGTTTTCTTGCATTACGTTTCAGAAGTTTCAGCAGAAAATAATAATGACGTCAATCTCCTTGCTCATGCAACTATTATCGCGGCCAAGAAAGCGTGCTTGAAACCCGTGGAGGAAGGAACAACGAAAGCTAAGCTTGTACCATTAACTCCAGAAGAAGCTTTAGATTTTTTGATGGAGAATGGATTTAGCAAAAAACACTACATGAGCATTAGACTGGAAGGTAAAAAGAGTAATTGTGACATTTACTCAAGTTACAAGCAAATTATCGGTGCAAAAGATGAATGCAGACCTAAAGGTCTATATATTACAGAATCTGTCGCGTCTGTCTCATTACAGAACTTATTAAACCACACAGCCGAGCGTATTATGCTGTTACAAAAAGACGTGTTCAATGTTTATAAAGATATAGCTCATGGGGTCCAGATCGTTGCCGCATCGTCCCTAGTCGTTGCCTAGGCGAAAATGCATCCGAAGCTCGGAACAAAATTTGAAAAAAATGATAGACGTTCGCATGCAAGACAAAATAGTCGCTTAAACACCATGACTGACGTTTTTTGTAGAGCACTTGATTTATCAGATCCGATGGTTGCCAGCATCCACATCAAGGAAAGAGTTCATCAAAACAAAAAATGCCGCAGTTACCCATTAGAAGTTATTGATCTTTTAACACCACCAAATGTCGATTTCCTAAATAGTTATCCTACTACAGATAATGATGAAGATGACTTGGATACATTTGAATGTAACGATGCCTTTTCCTTTGATTTAGATGTTGAAAGTGATTAAAAATTAATTAAGCAAATCTAAACTACTATATAAAAGTCTTCGAATAAAAAATGGGTCAGTGGTAAATTCCTACCAGAGCGGATTGACATAAAAATCTAGAAAAATCCGCATAATTCTGAAATAATTAGGAGACGTGTGTGAGGTACAAATTAAAACAATAAACGACCCCAAAGTGCCCCAAAATTGGATTCGTTTTTTTTAAATTCTTTCTTTTGCCATTTTTCTGTTATAAATGTTGTTAAAATGGTTTAAAAAAATTATGATCATAATCTTATGGCATAGCCGCAACTAACTGCATTTAAATTTTTTGGAAATTCAGCCTCCTTAACCAAGTCCCCAATATTTTCCAATTCTCTTATGCGTGACGTCACGGCCTCCACATATGTTTGTATGTATGTTCTGCTGGCGCACTTTGCATTAAGTCGTAAATGAGTGTATGTAGCATTTTAAGTGTGACCGCGCAGGGGAAAAAATGAAAATACCAGTCACAAAAAATTTAAAATGCGCGGTTAAATAATCGATTATATCGCAAATCTTTTCATTTGTTTTCAAATGTTGAGTTATCTACAAACTTTGGATTTGTAAAAAACAAAAATAAACAATGATTCGCTCTGCTATGTACACACACACGCACGAAATATGTATATCCAAAAAATCAAGATAATACTGATATCCTTTTGCTAAAAGAATATTTAATTTACATTTCCACAACAGATTTAAGACATTTTGTAACCGATTTTTGTCATTTAAAATTCAAATCGCATTGATAATATTAAAAGAACATTAAATATTCAAACCAATTGATTCTCACGCTCTTTATTACACGTGCCTCATATTGTTTAAACAAATGCAAATGTTTAAACAATTTTATTCACGGAGTCCCCCACCTGTCTTTATTAATATATAAAACTGTTCATTGAAAACTAAGAATCAACGCACAGCCTAAACTAATTAAATGACCCTATTAACATTTTTTACCATTCAATTCTTATAACACTAAACTGATTTGCTAAGATTTATTTTGGCCAGAAACATGCCCCCATTTTCTTCCAGTGGCAAAAAACCCCCAGTTTCTATAAATAAATCAGGACGCTAAACGCGTTAATCAATCGATGCGATTTTTGGCCAAAATTTAGTCCTCTACATAATAAAGATTCTATTTAATTTAATATTGGATATTTTAATGTTTACTATTTTTTTATCGATTTTTGAAAATCTAAGAATTTTCCTCATTTTTTCCAAACGGCAAAAAAACACTGATCTAAGTCAATTAGCAATTTATCGAGGGAATCCTGATTCTTTAAGGATTCATATGGTGGTTTTACTGAAGCTCTAGGTCAATTCTAAAAAGTAACATTAGCCTAAAGTGGGAATAATAATTCCAACAAATTATACACAAGCATTGACACCGAATGCATTCTCTCGCACTGTCTCACTCTCTCTCTCTTTCTGACTCTGTGTAGTACAATAATTGTGCGGCGGCTGATCTTGGTTTCTTTTTAAAACTTAAAATTAATAACTTAAAACTAAATTAAACCTAACAATAAATTAACAATAAATTAAAATTAAATTATACCAGCAACACACACGAATAAACCCCGTCAAAGCGTTCAAGCCGCTGGGCTTTCCGAAAACGGCAGGGGGGCAGTCATCTATATATATAAAACTGTTCATTAAAAACTAAGAATCAACGCACAGCCTAAACTAATTAAATGACCCTATTAAAATTTTGTACCATTCAATTCTTAAAACACTAAACTGATTTGCTAAGATTTATTTTGGCCAGAAACATGCCCCCATTTTCTTCCAGTGGCAAAAAACCCCAATTTCTATAAATAAATCTGGACGCTAAACGCGTTAATCAATCGATGCGATTTTTGGCCAAAATTAAGTACTCTACATAATAAAGATTCTATTTAATTTAATATGGGATATTTTTATGTTTACTATTTTTTATCGATTTTTGAAAATCTAAGAATCTTCCTCATTTTTTCCTAACGGCAAAAAAAACACTGATCTAAGTCAATTAGCAATATGAAAATTTATCGAGGGAATCCTGATACTTTAAGGATTCATATGGTGGTTTTACTGAAGCTCTAGGTCAATTCTAAAAAAGTTACATTAGCCTAAAGTAGGAATAATAATTCCAACAAATTATATACAAGCATTGAACACCGAATGCATTCTCTCGCACTGTCTCACTCTCTCTCTCTCTCTGACTCTGTGTAGTACAATAATTGTGCGGCGGCTGATCTTGATTTCTTTTTAAAACTTAAAATTAAAAACTTAAAAGTAAATTAAACTTAACAATAAATTAACAATAAATTAAAATTAAATTATACCAGCAACACACACGAATAAAGCGTTCAAGCCGCTGGGCTTTGCGAAAAGGTCAGGGAGGGCAGTCATCTATATCTATATATAAAACTTATAATTTCTGTAAACAAAATCTGGACGCTAAAATAGGAAATGGAGATTATCCGACGCTTGAGGGCAAAATAAAATTGTCATCAAGTTTGGGTACTGTAGTAAGCACATTGGAAAAGCTTACTTCTAAAATTTTTCCTGATATTTCAGAAATCTTACATAAGTCATTGGACTGGTTATCAGAACGAGCCATTTTAACTTCAAGAAATGACAGAGCTGCTTCAATTAATGATCAGCTAATAAAATCATTTAATGGAGAGGAAGTTACATTCAAATCAATAGACTCTGTTACTGAGCCAGAAAATGCTGTACATTATCCTGTAGAATTTCTTAACAAACAGAATCCAGCTGGACTCCCATTGCATATTCTTTCGCTTAAGGTCGGAACACCAATTATGTTATTAAGAAACTTAAAACCCCCAAAATTATGCAATGGAACAAGATTGCAAGTGAAAACTCTTCACAAATTTGTTATTGAAGCCGTTATTTTTACTGGCTGCGCCAAGGGAGAGACAGTATTCATACCAAGAATTCCCTTAACGTCATCAAACTTACCTTTTGAATTTAAACGCCTACAGTGTTCTGTAAAGGTTTGTTTTGTGATAACAATAAATAAATCACAGACTTTGAAAGTAGCTGGATTAGACCTTAGGGACGAGTGTTTCTCCCACGGCCAATTCTATGTGGCCTGTTCAAGAGTCAGCTCGGCTCAAACAAAGAATATTGTTTACAGAGAGGTTTTAAAATAAGAATATATTAAAAATGTTTTAATTGTGGACTAGGCCTATTTGGGGAAACCTCCTTAAATAAAAACGCGCCGTATCCTTTACCTCCGGGTGGTGTGGAAATGGGTATTCATTTTAGTTTCAGTTAAAAACTGAATGTGTAAAGAAAGAAAACCTCAATTACATTAAATTATATAGTTAATACTCTATTACTTTTAAATAAGAACTCCAGCTTTAAGATAAATGCGAATAAGGAATATACATATGTGGAGAGCTATCCGCAAAATATACTGACATATGTATGTATCTACAATCAAAATTATCCACCGCAAGCAAAGCTGCGGGCACCTTGCTAGTATATAATATAATAATTTTTCAAGATGCATTATTCAGTTTGGAAGTTGAAAATTGGTAGGCCGGGAGGGGATAGGGGATTGAAAGGACATTTACTAAAGTTATTTTAAATATATTTAAAATTTATTGGATATATTGGCTACTGGCTTTACTTAAGTTTTTTTATAAATATTTAAAACTTATTGGATATATTGGCCCAATTTTCATGGATGTTTTGTAAATTGTTGTCCCGGGGTGCATTTCTATGGGGCACAAAATTTTGTCCAGACTTTGCATATATAGTAACTATATAGTGTGCCAAGTTTCAAGTCTGTAGCTTCATTTTTCTAGTTTATGCAAAAATATTGGTCATTGGAACCAGTGTGCGCTGGAAGGGCTGACGCAACTAGCCACCGCTTTCGGAATTGCTCGAGACCGAGACCCAGTACGACAAGCAGCACTAGGTTCACCCGTCAGTGGAAGCTACACTACGAGGAGCAGCGACGACGCCTTTCGGCACACCGAATCCAGTGATATCAAACCGGATGATTTCCCAGGAGGCCGAAACACCTGTCGACCTCCCCCTAGCCTGTAGTCGCTGCGCTGAGGTGGGACATTTCGTCCGGGAATGCCAGAACCCACCAGTTCTATACTGCTGGGACTGCGGGAAACGTGGTACCCGCACCATTGACTGCTGCCGCCAGTCGGGAAACAGCCGGGGTCCTCGCACACCAGGGCTTCCCCACCATTAGATCCACCGCTCCGCTTGACGGGAGGCCGGATCGTCGCCACGGTTACCATCGAGGGGCAACTCTTCTCGCAACCATCGACACGGGGGCCTCCAGAAGTTTGGTCAGGGAAGCGCTCGCCAACCGGCTCGATTCCGGACGAACCATCAAAGAAGTTCGCACGCAAATATCCCTGGCGGACGGATCCCCGAAGGAAGTCATCAAGGCCCTGCACGCACAAGTGCGCCTAGACCAACAACATGTCCGCATGACCCTCCTGGTCCTGCCAACGATATTGGACGAGGTGATCCTCGGGATTGACTTCCTCTGTGGCATCCGGGCAACCCTAATCTGCGATGAAGTGTGCCTCCAGCTAGCTCCGCCTGCCACACGAAGAGCCGAAACAGGCCCAGCCACCCGAGCGGCGCCCACAGCGGCGGTCGCCTACCTTTCGGACCCACAGACTCCTACCAGGCGGACAACAAGGACCAACGAGGAGGCCACAACGGGTCCCATACCCGCCCCAAGGCAGCGTATCACGTCGACCGCGGGACGGAACCCAGCCCCAGTTCCATCGGAGCACTTGCCACCACCGGTCCTTCCCGACACTACCACGGGAATCACGAAGGCCGATGTCACCTTTAAGGAAGGCAAGTACAGCCAATACCGGATGCCGCCGTGACCAAGAAAAGGAACCCTTTTCGGAGGCATCTCGCGGGTCAGGACTGCTTAGCCAGCACAACGACAGGAACGTTTCCCGACGATCCGGATGCGCCAGGATCTTCCCCGGGAAGCCCGCAAGGAATCGGGAAGTACTAGCTACTCGCCCAACCGGATACAGAGGACGCTCAGAGGCGCAATCCGTTCCGGAAGCATTGCCCTCACGGTCCCTCACGGACCCGCCGGGATCGCTAGAGTCTGAAGAGCCTCTCGACGCAGTAACCCTTCGGATCCTTCAAGAGGAGCTTAGGCATTTCGACCAGCTGCAAGGAACAACGGAGATAAACCGCTGAAGCAGCGGTATTATCCCAAGAACCCGGCCATGCAGCGTATCATCAACGAGCAGGTGGACGAACTGCTGCAGGACGGACGAATCGAACTCTCTCGAAGACAGGGGACATGCGGATGTGCATCAACCATATCCTGGAACGTCTACGGAACGCCCGGTTCATCTCCACGTTAGACCTCAAAAACGGGTATTGGCAGATTCCCATGGCGGAAGGCAGTTGAGAATGCACCACATTCACTGTCCCCGGACGTGGACTCTTCCACTGGAAAGTCATGCCGTTTGGACTCCACTCCGCCCCAGCGACTTTGCAACGAGCTCTGGACAGCGTCATCGGCCCCGATATGGAGCCCCAGGCCTTCACTTATTTAGACGACATCATCATCATCGGGGCAACGTGGGAGGATCATGCGCGCAATCTGCGGGAAGTCTTCCGACGCCTTCGAGAAGCGAATCTACGCTTAAATCGGGGTAAGAGCCAGTTCTTCCAAAGAAGATTAGTGTATTTGGGTCACTTGATCAGCGAGGAAGGCATCAGGACAGACCCCGACAAAATAGCGGCAATCCAGGGGCTACATCCCCCGACTAACGTCAAGGAACTTCGCCGTCATCTCGGAATTGGATCTTGGTATAGACGTTTTGTCCAAGACTTTGCCTCCCTTGTACAACCAATGTCGCGGCTCCTGAGGAAGTTACTCCCATGGACCTGGGAAGAACCCCAACAGCAGGCATTCGATTCACTGAAGGCGCGACTGACGTCCGCCCCTGTATTGACCTGCCCAAACTTTGAGTATAAGTTCCAACTTCAGACGGACGCCAGCGACAAATGACTCGGCGCAATCCTCACCCAGAACATTGAGGGCAACGAACGAATAATCGCCTACGTGAGCCGTCGACTCGAGCGGGCGGAGGAAAACTACTCGGCTACTGAAAAGGAGTGCCTCGCCATTGTGTGGTCCACCCGAAAGTTACGTTGCTACCTGGAGGGTTATAAATTCGTCGTAATCACGGATCACCTGGCTCTCAAATGGTTGAACTCCATTAACAATCCCTCTCCCGGCAACCACTCGGAAGACTCCAGTTACTCGCGGAACTTAAGTGCCACTGCAGGTGGGTATGCAGGAGCAGGGCCAAAGACGTAGCGAGAAATCTCAACGCGTGCTAAGAGAATGCTACGACCATCCCTCCGCCGGGCACCTGGGCATCCGGAAGACGCTCAGGAGGATCGCCCAGCGTTACTTCTGGCCTGGACTTCATCGGGACGTGGTACGGTATGTCACTAGCTGTCTGACCTGCCAACAGTACAAGGTTAGTCAGTGTAAACCAGCCGGCAAGATGCTCAGTCGCCAACCTACGGAGCCGTACGCGCTCGTCGGAGCCGACTTCGTTATACCCCTTCCCCGGACCCGGCGAGGAAACACCATGCTCCTGGTTTTCATCGATATATTCTCCAAGTAGGTGGAGCTCATCCCATTGAAGAAAGCCACTGCCGCCCAACTGGAGTTCGGATTCCGAGAAAGGATCCTCTCTCGCTTTGGAGCCCCCAGAAGGTTGATTCACCAGCCAACGCTTCCGGGCTTCCGGGAACAACGGTATTCAACTAGAATACACCGCTCCGTACTCTCCCCAGCAAAATCCGATGGAGCCCGCCAACCGCATTATCAAGACAATGATAGCACAATATGTGAATCAGGATCACCGGACATGGGACAGCGGGCAGTATCTGGCCGAGATCTCCCTCGCCATCAACACTAGCATCTCAGATAGCACGGGGCTTAGTTCGGCTTACCTAGTACAAGGTCGGGAGCCTAGGTTGCCAGGAGCCCTCTTCGATACGGTCGCATCCGACTTAGATGCCTCGCCATTGTATCCAACGGAACGAGCCAAAAGTCTTCAAGAAGCGTTCTGCACCGCACTGGAAACCAACCAGATAGCTTCTCAGGAACAAAGTCGGCACTACAACCTGAGGCGACGCGAGTGGCGGCCCCAACTAGGCTCACAGGTGCTAGTCCTACTTCACCATCTGTCCAAGGCCAGCGAGGGCTTTAACTCAAAACTTCCACCGAAGTACGCAGGTCCGTTTAAGGTGGTGAAATTTCTATCACCGAATGTCGTGCGGCTACAGAAGGTAGACGGCCGGAAGAGGCGTACAGCTGGCATAGGCGATCTAAAGGAGTATCATCCGCATGAAAAACAACACGACGACTCTACAGAAGACCCCAGAAGGAGCGATTCTCAACACGCACCTGATGACGTGCGTGAAATATCATAAATTCTTGCAAGATATATCCGATTGTTCCTATGGGAGCTATAGGATATAGACGTCCGATCCGGCAGTTTTCAAACTTAATCTGCGTACACATGTTTTAGGACGACTGTAAAAGTTTCAGATCGCTGACGGACGGACAGACGGACAGACGGACGGACAGACTATTGATCCTGATCAAGAATATATATTTTTTATCGGGTCGGAAACGTCTCCTTCACTGCGTTACAAACTTCTGACCAAAACTATAATACCCTCTGCAAGGGTATAAAAACTACGACATAATGCTATTAAATAATAAACACTTCGAAGAAGCAAACAGAGGCAGGAAACTCATTCATAATAAATTGTAGTCGATCCCGTGTCCTTTTTGGAGACAAAGTTCTGGTTGAGACTGTTTATTGGAGACTTTATTTTTTAAGAAGTATAAGAAACATACATTCAACTAAGCATAACAAAAAGTACTTTCGTCCATTGCTCAAAAACAATTGCATCTTGAAAATATGTCATTCTTCCGGTACGCCAAATCTGATTCCTAAGATTACCTTTTAAAAGTTAAAAACTCTAAGATAGTTAAAAATTGCCTGTCGTTGGGCGCTATTTCTGTTATATACGTATTAGTCGCCAGTCCAAACGAACTGGGCCGAGATTAAGGCATCTGATAATCAGGACCTTTTATGCCCTTTTCCCAAAGAGTCCATCCGTTTGAAACGGTTGTGATTTTTAACAAATGTGAAACTCCGATTCCCACAGAGCACATCCACCATCCGATGACAGCTGATCTGAACAGCTGTGGCTCATCATTTTATCCCGTTGCATTTTGCACAACATTTAAAATGAGCACAACAGCGTTATAAATGATACTTGGTGACAGACTGCAAGTGATCTACGCATGAAACCAAATCGAACTAATATGTCTGCAGATTTTTGTCACCCTGCAGAAAAAATATGAACCACTTTTGCCCAATATGGTCTAAATGGTAATAAATCAAATTCATTGAATATAAATGTTTGTTTTTTGTTCTTTCGTTCTCCAAGGTGATTCAGGTTGTGAGTACGGTATGCTCCTAGGAAAGAGTGGATCAACTCTTAATGCTGCCACACGGATTGATCAGTGATAAATTAAGTATTACAAAGAAAATCCAACTTCCTAACTTTACAAACACCAAAGTTATGCCATTTCCGATCGTTCAGTTATATGGCAGCTATAGGAAATAGTCGGCCGATCCCGGCCGTTCCGATGTACATGTATACTGCGAAGGAACGAGGGGTAAGTGCAAAGTTTCAATTCGATATCTTTAAAACTGAGAGACTAGTTCGCGTAGAAACAGACAGACGGACAGACAGACATGCTTATATCAACTCAGGATGCGATCCTGATCAAGAATATATATCCTTTATAGGGTCGGAGATGTCTCCTTCACTGCGTTGCACACTTTTGACCAAAATTAAAATACCCTCTGCAAGGGTATAAAAACGGAAAGAATACAAGATGGATAAAATTAATAAAAACCGGGAGGAACATGAAATAGATTTGGAATATACCAAAGTTGAAAATAAAATGAAACGTAAAGCTAATTTAGTAAGCCCATTCAAAAAGACAAGAGCGTTGGAACAAAAAGATGAAAAGCACTGGCAAGAAACTAATAGGGGTCATAAAGTAATAAAACACAGAAGTGAATTCAAAAAAGCTAAAAATCTCGACTATAAAAATACCTCTAAACTATGAACACCATTTGATTAAAAGAAATCAAACTAAAATATTTTAAACATACATATTAAGATTTTATAAAGTACGAAAACCAATTTAAACACGTACCGGACATTGCTTTAACATCGAAACAATTAAAACATGAAATCAAGAGAATTACTTCGTCACAAAGACAAAAACGGGGATTAATTATTTTTGTAGGGATAGCTTACAAATATCTATTTGGAACATTAACTGAAGGTGATAAAAAGAAATTGGAAGAAAAACTAGAAAACTTATAGGAAAAATAATTGAAACTTTTATTCTAGCCCATATACCCACTTCATTTAAAGAAACACAAAAATATAAAATTATAAAATACCCAGATTATATAGGATGACAAATTGACATTAATGACAATTATGAATATTTTGTAAACGACGAAAAAAAGGTATTTTACTTGGAAAATTTACCGAATTCCTTAGTAAATATATTAGACCAAAAATTTATATGGATCAATGTATCTCTCAAATCCTTAATAATCAATTAGCAAAATGTCAACACACTTTTGTATCATAAAATGAATCTCTAAAATACATTGGACCTAAAATAATTATTACTTATAATTTAAGTGAGACACAAATTAATCAAGACTGCGAAATGTTCAACAAAACAATTCAGTATAAAAATATAATACAATAAAGTCAATGCTCCTTAGATATCCAGATATACCCATTATTCCAACTGTTAATAACAGAAGTCCAGAGCCTACTATTGCAGTTATTCAACATTTAACCCCCCAAACATAAAACATTCCCACGCCTTCGATGGGCGGCACCCGAATTATAAACATTTTACACGCCTTTATCGACGACGGCAGACATAAGCAATATTCAAGCCAAAACTTTGGCCTATCCAAATTAATTAAACAAAAGATGCAGCCTAGAAACCATCCCATCAGGCCACAGTTTTAACCAATCAAAATTATCTAATCAAAGTCCATTTTCGCTCCTCGTGCGGTAGAAGACATATAAGTTAAAAGATTGATTATAATTTTATTTAAAAACAAATCAAACTTTTCTTTATTGAGTTGAGTTAAGAACTAACTTTTATTAAGCTAAACAATTATTCATTATGACTACGCGTCGTTCCATCGCTGCCGCCGTCTCTGCCGCTGTTGCTGCTTCTGCTAACGTTCTTTGTTATTATTGGTTGCTGCTATTCTTCGCTGTCGCTGTTGGCCAATTTTAATTGTCATTGGCCAATGCATTCAAGTTATAGGTTTTGTTGTATGCACTTGGCCAAGTTCGATCAACTTTGGAAATTGGCTATTCTGCATTCCCACGATCGCTGACCGAAAGGTGCAAGCTCAGCGCGCGTGGCTTAGCTCGTGAGAACTTATTGGGGGCATTTGTTGTGCAATCAATGCTTACTCTTACTTATGTCTGGGTCTTTATATAATTTTAGGTGTTAACTCTTCCCTCCTTAAACGCGACTGTCCTCGGTCGCAACGACGTAGAGAATAGGTCCAGAATGTGGGGGATTTTCTTGCGTTTCTGGCACGGAAGCTGATGTATGTACTTTCCGTCGATTTACGTCTTCGTAGGAGTTCCGTGATCGATCCTATTATTAGTAGAAGTAGAATGATGGCCGATCCGTAGCTAACGGAAGATTCTATAGTTGTTTTGCTTCTTATTTTTCCTTGATCATTTGTAGTGAGAGAACTTCCTCTAACTTCGTCTTTTCTCCCATTAGTTGATATAACGGTGGTTCTGGTTCGACTAAGTTGACCTCTTTTGATTTGTAAGTAGTTTCGCCAATAGTTACTGTTGAATTACGGTATTGTATTATAAAGGAGCCTTGCAGTTGTAGAAGTTTTTCGTCTAGCGAGACTGGTCCATTGAAGTTGTTCAGTAGTATGGTGCCTGGCAGTATTTCCTCGAAATCTGGGATGTGTTGATTGTTGATCATCTTACATTCAGGTTCTTGAAGGTTCAGGAGAGCGTTTATACAAGTGTCATTGCTTAAATCTAACAAATTTTCTGAATTACAAATTGTCTTATCATTATAGGATTCGCAAGGATTTTTAATTGCAAATAATTGTCTCTTACACTCTAACAAATTTTCGTATTTTATATCATTGATTATTTGGGCTTTTTTTATTGCTTTAATTTTTAAAGTTCTACAATTATCTGTTTTAATAGTTGGGAGGCTAATAATATAGATGAGGTCGTTGCCATTTGTGGCTAATTTAACTTTAGCAAATTCCAATAATTCTTCTATGTTAAAAAATAATTCGTTTTCCTTTTTAAAGATATCTTCCACTACTGTGGTTTCTGTGCTTGTGAATACAAAAGAGTTTATTGTGTTAGATTTGGCCCATGTAATTGCGTATATTAAATTGGTTATTTCTTCTTTTATTAATTGAATTTTATACTTTAAAATATTTGCTTTCTGATTTACGATTTCTTCCGAGCTCTGGGTAACTTTCAATATTACGTTAGTTGCATTAGTAAGTTGGTTAATTTTTTGGTTAATTAATCTGTTAATTACTACTTGTTTATTATTGTTTTCTAATTGCTCATTTATCTTATTTTCTAGGATCTCATAATCGTGGTGGTCTGGTGATCCCGCCAGCCATTTCCATGCAGTACCTATTGCTTCTATTGCCCTTTTTTGTCTTTTTTGTGTTTGAAATTTTAAATGTTCCGTCTTGCTTAGCCGCTAATCCGGTTTCAAGTGAGATGATTTGTGAGTTGGAATAGTCGAACTTGATTGCTGCTGAGCCTAATGAGCGTTCATTGTCCATTATTATCCATTTCGGCATACCGAAAGCAATCAACATTTCCCTCAACGGATTTTTGATATCTTCAGATGCCCTTGACTCTAAAATTTTTATTTGAGCATATTTAGAAAATTTGTCAATACCTGTTAAGATTCTATGTTTTTCTGTAATATAAATATCAATGTGAACTATTTCTCCTGGATAATTAGGAATGGGGGTTGGTTGTATTTCTCCTCTTGGGGGGTGTCTATCATATTTTGATTCTTTACAAGTTTGACAGGATTGAACTATTGCTTGGATTTTCTTTATTGCTTGTGGAAAAAAATAATTTTTTAAAATTTGTATTTTATTTTCTTTTGCTTCTCTATGGGCTCTTTTATATTCGAGGGTAATTATTTCGTTTTGTTGAGATTCTGAAGTTACATCGTCTATTTCGTTTTGAGTAAACCTTATTTTGTACGAGTTGAAATATATGGGGTAAATGTTTTGAATTTTTCCCATTACTTCTTCGGATGTAATGATTCCGTTTATAAGTTTAGGGTCAAGTCTGGTAGTTAGAATTGCTATAAGTTTTTCTTCTGTGTAAGACTTTTGTTTAATTATATGTCTGTGGTATGTTGAAAATGGTATTTCAAAACTGTAGGAATCTGTGTCAGCTGTCAGTAAGTATATCTGATTTTTAAATACATTGATTGGAGCTTCTACCGAAAATATGAGGTTGTGTGATGAGCTTTCGTCGCTGTGGACTGATCCTGAGGAGCTGATTGAATTTATTTCAGCAGGGGCTCGGGATAGCGCTTCCGCTACTACGTTAGCTACTCCGGGCTTATACCTGATCTCGTGGTTATACTCGCCGATGAGATCTCTCCAGCGTTTTAGTTTAACGTTATGATTATTTACGCTATTTGAAAAGCTCAAGGGTTGATGATCCGTGTATATTACCACCTTCGAATACCCGTAAAGGTAATGTCTTAAGCTCTGGAGAGCCCAAACTATAGCAAGCATCTCTCTTTCGTTGGTTGCATAGTTTTCTTTAGTTTTTGACAGGGTGCGTGAAATGAACGTTATTGGCCTATGATTTTGTTCCAATACTGCGCCTTTTGCGTAGCTTGAAGCATCGGTAGTCAACTGGAATTCTTTTCCGAAATCTGGATATGAAAGGGTTACATCCCTGGAGACGAGGGTATTTTTAAGTTTCTCGAACGCTGTAATCGCATCTTTGCTTAGGTTAATAGCAGTTTTGCTTGACTTGGTCTTAGATATACGGCCTTTTTCGCCTCTTAGGAGAATGGTTAAGGGCTTTGCTATTTTTGCATAATCCTTTATAAACCGCCTATAATAACCTGTCATGCCCAGGAAAGAACGAAGATCTTTTAATGTTTTCGGGACCGGAAATTTTGTAATCGCTTTTATTTTTTCTGTATTTGTTTTAACTCCATTTTCTGATATTGTATAACCCAAAAAATCTACTTCGTTTTTGAGAAAATGGCATTTATCTATTTGGACTCTCATGTTTGCGTTTTGCAGGGTTGAAAATACCTTTTCGAGATTTTGACCGTGATCTACTTCATTTTTGCTAAAGACTATGATGTCGTCTACGTATACATAGCAAATTTTCCCTATGTACTCTCTCAGAATGTCATCTAAAGCTCTTTGAAAAATGGATGGGGAATTTTTTAGACCGAACGGAAGTCTCGTAAATTCGTATTTTCCGCCGTTTACAGCGAATGCTGTTTTCTCTATGTCCGTGTCTCTCAATGGTATTTGGTGAAAACCACTCTTGAGGTCCAATACCGAAAAATACTTGTTGTCCCCAAGTTGTGCAATAATGTAAGATAGAGATGAGATAGTAACTTCATTAAGTTTCCTATAATCGATTACTAATCTGTACTTTTTTTCTTCGGACTGACCGGAATTTTTCGGAACTACCCATTATATGGCGATCTTGAAGGTCTTATAATGCCATCTTTTAGCATCTCGTTTATTTGTTTTTCTACTTCCTGTTTTAAAGATATTGGGTATGGTTAATGTTTTCCATAAACTGGGGAATCGGACGAAGTTCTGATCTCAGCTACTTCTTTAGTTGTGTACGCTAGCTTTGTATCAGGATCTGCAAAAGGGTTTTGTGACTTTGTACGAGGAGATTTATAATTGATTTTTGAGACTCGGTCATATGGCTGATTTGCGCTCCAATGGTATTTACTGCTTGTGTTGCTAATTGGTGAATTTTAATTTTGCGTTTATTTCCGAGAATTAATGTATCGTTCTTCACATCTATAATGGCTCCTAGGCTTTTCATTGTGTCATTGCCCAGTATACCGTGAAAGGTTTTTAATGTTTCTAGCAAAAAAAATTTTATGGGTGAATCTGAAATTTTAGGGAGCTTAAGTATTGCATGTTGTGTTATTTTAGTTGTACCTCCGACTGAGCTAACGGAAAAATTTGTCTCATTTTGTTTTGGGTTTGGTACTAATTGGTTTTGAATATAATTTTGGTTTGAGCCCGTGTCTATTAAAAATTTTAGGATTTTTCCGTTCCCCGTGGTTACTTTAAAGTAAGGTTATGAGGAACGATTTATTCTAAAAAATAAAGCTCGGACATATCTATGTATTCCTGCTGCTCAGTATCGTTTTGCCATACATATTCTTCCTGAAGCTCGTTTACATTATTTCTATCTTCTACCAACTGATAATATTCTTGCTCTGGGCTTGGTGTAGTTTCTTCTGAATTTTGTTGTGCGGTGCTTTCTGTCTCTGGCTGAATATGGAATTGCCGTGGCATTTTGTTATTGTTTGTAACGTTGGAAGCACTAAGAGGTCTTTTCCCTGCATAATCGTTATTTGCCGGCCTGTTCATGTAATTTATATGACGCGAGCGAACTGACTGATCGACCTCCATAGGTACCGGTTTCGGTTGGGGTCGTGGGGGAGGTTTTGGGGTGCTGTAGGGTGCTACTCCACCGGCCTGATTTGTATAGGGCTGTTTATAAGGTTTAAATTGGTTAGGCTGGGTAATTGGGGTCGCTCCAGTTACTGGTACCCATTCCATTTGGTTCGGGTTATGATAGAGTTGTGGATGGAAGTTTTGTCTGACGGCTGCCATCCTATATGGCTGTTGGGGTTTTGGAGGTAGTAAAGGTGCTTTCCCTAAATATGAAATTTTCGGTGTTTGCACAGTGTTTGCACTGCACAGATGTAGGGCGTGTCCTAAGTCATGTGGCTCTTTAATGGCCAGTAGTTGTGCTAAGTTGCCGTTGAGGCCTCTGACAAAGGTGTCTAAGGCTTTTTCTCTGTACATGGCTGTCAGATATTGCACAGTTTCTTGTGAGGCATCTAAGTTGCCAATTTGGTTTAGGATTAGTGATAGCTGTTGGTACACTGCTTGATAATAATCGACTCTACTATCGCTACCTTGATTAAGAGCATAAAGCTGATATTCGAGAGTCTTTAGGTCACGTTTGTCAGCAAAATGCGCTGTTAGACATTTTGAGATAGCTGTCCAATCTAAGGGGGTATTATAGGATTCTAGTACTGCGTCGGCTTGCCCGATGATTTTGTTTCGGATTGCTAAAAGAATTCCATAATATTTTGGTGAGCCGATTCTCATTTCATAGATTTTTAACACCCTTTCTACACTTTTTTTCCATGAAGAATATTCGCTTTTGTTTCCCGAAAAATCTCTAAGTGTCCGCACGATGTCTGGTAATTTGTCTAAGTCACTAAGATTGTGCCCTAATTCTCTTTTAATTGTTTGGTCGGTATACTTGGAAAAATCTTTATTGGGATTAAGTATTTCTTTAACTAGGCTGCTTAGGTTTGCCTCTAAAACAGTTTTAATTTTTTCCTCGATGTCTCTCTCGGTCATGATTCGCGTGGTTGATTGTGCGTTACTAACTGACGAAGGTGTGGCGAGATTAGCGAGTCTGTCTGCTAAATCTTGTTCAGTCATTTGGGATATATTAGCAATAAGAGGTTGAGCTTAACTTTAAATTTTGATTACTCAGAATTCGGAAGGTTATTAATTAAAGAAATATAGTGTGGGTCTTTGATTATTGTGTAAATTTTTAACTTTTTGTCTGTGGATTTTTTTCTTTAAGATTAATTTCTTAATTTCTTTTGTATAGTATTTTTAATATTTTTTAATTTAAATTTGTTTCCTTTGATAGATTGCTTAAAACTATTCTTACAGTAATAACATATCTCGGCGTGCTCTCGTGACGACAGGATCGACAGATTCCGGTTTATCCCACGCTGCAGCGATCTCTCCTGAGTGTGGGTTTACTAGGGGGCCTCCTCTGTACCTTACTCACGTTCCCTCCGAACGGATATTAAAGGGATCACGGCGATAATTTTGGCCTGATTAGTCCACTAGGCACAAGTCCTGTTTTTTTCAGGAGTGACGATATTGTGGCGTTTTTTAAACGTCACTTTCGCACTTCCGGGTCTCGGATTTTTCTTTTCACTTCTCACGGATTAGGCGGAGGTTCAAACGAAACGTCGGGATTGTTTTACTTTCCCGAACTTCACGAGTCGCGGAACTTGTTATGCTTTCGCGGCTTTTAATCAGGTCCCTGTTCGGGCGCCAGTTAAAAGATTGATTATAATTTTATTTTATAAAAATCAAACTTTTCTTTATTGAGTTGAATTAAGAACTAACATTTATTAAGCTAAACAATTATTCATTATGACTACGCGTCGTTCCATCGCTGCCGCCGTCTCTGCCGCTGTTGCTGCTTCTGCTAACGTTCTTTGTTATTATTGGTTGCTGCTATTCTTCGCTGTTGCTGTTGGCCAATTTTAATTGTCATTGGCCAATGCATTCAAGTTATAGTTTTTGTTGTATGCACTTGGCCAAGTTCGATCAACTTTGGAAATTGGCTATTCTGCATTCCCACGATCGCTGACCGAAAGGTGTAAGCTCAGCGCGCGTGGCTTAGCTCGTGAGAACTTATTGGGGGCATTTGTTGTGCAATCAATGCTTACTCTTACTTATGTCTGGGTCTTTATATAATTTTAGGTGTTAACTTATATATAAGAATAATGCATTTTGTAAAATCAGTTTAAGATTGGGGATCTAACTTAAAAGAACTTTACCAATAAAGACTCCGCTATATATTAAAATTAAAATCGTTTTTTTTAATAGTGAAGGGAATAAGGTATACATAAATAAACTAGATTTGCATAGTTTCCATTTAATAGCTTTCATACTGCAAAAATGTCATATAAAAATTAAAAAAAAACCGGACATTTTCGCAGCCTTTAACCATTTTTCCTACGGAAGATATAAGATATAGACGTCCTATCGGCAAGCGCTTTTACCCTGATCAAGATATGCGTAAATAAATAAGACTTACAAAAATGTATGTCAATAGCTTACACACTGCGCGAAATATTCTGAAAAACATCAAATTTGGACCGGTGTCACCCTATTGTTCCTATGGGAGCTATTGAATATAGACGATTGATCGGCACGCACTTTTACCCTGATCAAGGTATGCATAAAAAAATACGATTTGGAAAAATTCATGTCAATAGCTTTTACACTGCGTGAAATATCATCAATTCTTGCAAGATATATCCGATTGTTCCTATGGGAGCTATAGGATATAGACGTCCGATCCGGGCAGTTTTCAAACTTAATCTGCGTACACATGTTTTAGGACGACTGTAAAAGTTTCAGATCGCTAACGGACGGACAGACGGACGGACGGACGGACAGACGGACAGACGGACAGACGGACAGACGGACGGACGGACGGACGGACGGACTATTGATCCTGATCAAGAATATATATTTTATATCGGGTCGGAAACGTCTCCTTCACTGCGTTACAAACTTCTGACCAAAACTATAATACCCTCTGCAAGGGTATAAAAACTTCGACATAATGCTATTAAATAATAAACACTTCGAAGAAGCAAACAGAGGCAGGAAACTCATTCATAATAAATTGTAGTCGATCCCGTTTCATTTTGGAAACAAAGTTCTGGTTGAGACTGGTTATTGGAGACTTTATTTTTTAAGAAGTATAAGAAACATACATTCAACTAAGCATAACAAAAAGTACTTTCGTCCATTGCTCAAAAACAATTGCATCTTGAAAATATGTCATTCTTCCGGTACGCCAAATCTGATTCCTAAGATTACCTTTTAAAAGTTAAAAACTCTAAGATAGTTAAAAATTGCCTGTCGTTGGGCGCTATTTCTGTTATATACGTATTAGTCGCCAGTCCAAACGAACTGGGCCGAGATTAAGGCATCTGATAATCAGGACCTTTTATGCCCTTTTCCCAAAGAGTCCATCCGTTTGAAACGGTTGTGATTTTTAACAAATGTGAAACTCCGATTCCCACAGAGCACATCCACCATCCGATGACAGCTGATCTGAACAGCTGTGGCTCATGATTTTATCCCGTTGCATTTTGCACAACATTTAAAATGAGCACAACAGCGTTATAAATGATACGTGGTGACAGACTGCAAGTGATCTACGCAAGAAACCAAATCGAACTAATATGTCTGCAGATTTTTGTCACCCTGCAGAAAAAATATGAACCACTTTTGCCCAATATGGTCTATGTTCGGTCATGCCGCTGCCTAAATAAATTCTTAAAGTTTCTAATCTTAACGTAATTTGAATTTTCGATGTTTGCTTTTTTGCCTTTTCTATTTGCCCTGCGTGGCATCTCTTTCAATTACTGTAATTGCTACTCCTTTTGAATTCCTTCGTCGATCGCTGCCTGGCCCTTTGTCCACGGCAAGCATCTACTTAAGTTCAGTTTCGATTTGTACTCGCTCGCTGAAGGCACGGTCGCAGATCGCCTGCCTATTCTTTTCGCTAGTTAAAAGGCACAGACAAATCGGTCTGCCTGCGCAACCAATAAACATTTAACTTTGTAATTAAGGCCTTGGTGTATTTTAGAATAAAATTAGTGCATATTTAATTGAAATCTTGTGCGGTTTTATTTTAATTGGGCACCATCAAAAGGTTAGCGTTAGTGAAAAAGCTCACTGACCCAACATTTTGGTGACCCCGACGTGATATAAAAACAATAAAAACTAAAGTGCAACCAAACAAACAATTTAATTTTCGTTCGTTTGATTGATCGCATATACATAACCTGCAAGTTTTATGTATGTACATATGCAAGCGCAAGCGGTAATATATAAACTCCGTTAGAAACTCACATCGCACCCGCCCCGCGCATCATAGAGAACATTTTGGTTTCCTCTTTGTGCCTTCGTTATATTGCTGTTTATGTGCAAATAGACGCACATACATTCCGTTAGTTTTTCGGTGGTCAAGAGTTTTTGGTACAGCACGCACTGCACAGTGGAATTTAATTATTTTTTTGCGAGTGATAAAAGCTGAAAATAATAAAATAAATTTATTAAAATGTCAACCGAAACTACTTTAGCTGCTTCAGTTCAGGGAGTGAAGCATCTTAAATTGAAGGCTGAATCAATGCTTTCTAAGGCGAGATCCTCTGAAGAAGAATTAGAGCTTCGTGTTAAGCTCTCAGAGGAGGATAAGGCTGCATTTGCCCAGGTCCATGACAGTCTTGAGGAACAGGATTTTAATGAAATCGGCAGCCAGGTTCGCGATGATTTTGAAGAGCTCATCATATCAATACAAATTATGCTAAATCGAGAATTGGGTAAGCGTCAACGTCCAGCACTTCGAAGTTCTACGCTCAGGCCAGAGCCATCTCTGGATTTCCATTCTGTGCCGGCTAAAAGATCTCATTTGCCTGAATTGAGATTGCCTGAATTTTCTGGTGGCTATACTGAATTTGTCGATTTTCAATCCATGTTCAAAGCTATCATCGACAATGACGTGGAGCTCACTAACATTGAGAAGCTGCAGTATTTAAAGTCTAGCCTGAAGGGTTCCGCCTTGGATACAGTGCGCTCATTAGAAATTTGTGACAGCAACTATGCTGTGGCCTTGGAGTTATTGAATGTCCGTTTCAATAATAAGCGTCTAATTTTCCAATCCCATATAACTGCAATATTGGGTCTCCCTAAAGTGGAAATGCGGTCCGCAGCGAAGCTGAGAGATATATCTGATAAAATAAATGCTAATCTACGTGCTCTTCAGTCAATGGGATCTGTTGAGCAAATCTCAAATTGCATTCTGGTTCATGTTTTACTCCAAAAATTAGATAGCAAAACTCAGGCCAATTAGGAAGAATCTGCAGCCATTGATGAAATTCCTTCGATTGATCAATTTACTACATTTTTGTCCAAGCGTTGTCAAAAATTGGAAAATGTAGAGCATACTGCAGCATCGTACTCATATAGTTCACAATCAGGAAAAAGCCGCAACAAAAGCATTTTAATTGCCACTAACACTTTAGGAAATGGATGTGTTGTGTGCGACAACAGTGGCCATTTAATTTATAGCTGTGGTCAATTCGCCAATTTGTCAGTGCAAGAGTATTCGAAAGGTGAAGGAATTAGCGCCCTGTCTTAATTGCTTAAAGAAGGGCCATCAAATGCGCAATTGTAAGTCAGGCTGCTGTCGAACTTGCAGGTCCAAGCATCACACCCTTTTGCACCTTGGCACTCAGTCTTCGACCCAGGTTATGCGAGCTCCAGTTGCAGAACAAAGTACGCCAATTGCAATTACTTAAAGCCCTTCTACCTCTTTGCTGGCTCAGAATGTGGATTCTGACATTGTCTTTCTTGCAACTGCAGTCATAAGCGTTCAAAGTCGATCGGGTGCTTGGATCCCATGCCGTGCTCTGCTAGATTCGAGATCTCAAGTCCACATTGTGACTTCCAGGCTCGCTCACCAGTTGCAGTTACATAAAACGAAGTCTACCGTATCAGTTGCAGGTCTTGGAGATGCTTGATTTGACTCTGAAGGAGCTTCCGTTTGCGTTAAGTTAAGGTCGCACACTTCTGATTACTTTGCATGCCTATATGCTCTTGTTGCTCCAGCGATTACTGGCAATCAACCCAGTTCGACCGTTATACCCGATGGTTGGAAAATTCCCGCGAATATTCAGCTGGCCGATCCGGATTTCTATAGATCTCGGCGAATAGATCTTCTTATTGGCGCAAGCATGTTCTTTGAGCTATTATCTGTAGGGCAGATTAAGTTTGCTGCTGGGTTACTCCTATTGCAGAAAACAAGGCTTGGTTGGATCGTTACAGGAGGTGGATCTGTGAACCGTGAATTGGTTGCTGCTGAAGTTCATATGGATGAATTAGTCCGTCGCTTTTGGGAAGTTGAGAGCTGAGGTGAAGGCGTGGTCACAGCCACCAAAGAAGAACTGGAGTGCGAAGCTCATTTCAAGACCAACTTTCGTCGTTTAGACTCTGGTGAATATTCCGTACGATTACCTGCGAAGAACACTCTAGAATTACTGGGTGAATCGTACAATCAAGCTTATCGTCGATTTCACAATTTGGAGAGCAAGCTAGAGCGCAAGCCAGAAGTCAAGGTCCAATATTTGGCATTCATTCGTGAATACTTGCATTTGAAGCACATGTCGGTCGTGCCCAGAAACTCCTTGAGTCTTTGCAAATATTTTCTGCCCCACCACTGCGTTTTCAAAGAAGACAGCACCACGACTAAATTGCGAGTCGTTTTTGATGGGTCTGCAAAACGTCAAGTGGACATTCGCTGAACGAGGTTCTCATGGCAGGGCCTACCGTTCAACAGAAGCTGTTCAACACGCTGTTACAGTTTCGGACTTTCCCTGTTGCATTGACTGGTGACATCTGCAAGATGTATCGGTGTGTTCGCGTGGCTGAACCCGATAGCTATCTGCAATGTATTCTTTGGCGTGACTCACCGGACCAGGAGGTGCAGTTCTTCAAGCTTGATACCGTCACCTATGGAACTAAGCCTGCAGCCTTTTTTCCGTTCGCGCGATGCATTAACTGGCGAATGATGAGAAGAGCACATTTCCAATCGGTTCTAAAATCATTTTGCGGGACTTTTACGTTGATGATCTAATCACAGGAGGCCAATCAACACAGGAAGTCCTCGAAATCATGTCTCAAACAACAAACTTGCTTGCACGAGGTGGCTTTAAGCTCAGGGAGATGGTGTTCCAGCGAGCGCGATGTCCTTGATAAAGTTCCTGATTCGGAAAAAGAAACATTCCTGAAGTTTGACGATGGCAGCGACTTTACCAAGACACTGGGTCTTGCTTGGGATCCTGCAGCGGATGTCTTTCGTTTTTCTTTTTCTCCCATACAGGTCTCTCCAAAGATCCACGGATTCTGTGACGCTAGCATCGACGCATATGGAGGATGTATCTATCTCGTTTCAATAGCTGATGGCAAACGAGAAGTGCATCTATTTTGCTCAAAATCTCGTGTGGCACCTTTGAAGACTCTCACTGTTCCCAAGTTGGAGTTGTGCGCTGCTTTATTACTGGCTCAACTGATGCGGGACGTACGCAACATGAAGCTCTTCGATTGCCCGTTTTTTTGCTGGTCAGATTCTGCTGTAGCTTTATCATGGATAAGCGATGAACCTTCACGTTTTCAAGTTTTTATTGCTAATCGAATAAAATCTACTTTTGTTCCAGACCAAAACAGCAGAAAATTAGGTCAAACATTTGTACAGGAAATGCCATAACAATTTTGATACCGAAATAATTATTTAATAACATGGAACGTCGATTCCTGAATAAATCACAACCTTAATTCCTAGATGGCGGATTAACGTTCCTAACCCTAAGTTTCTGTGGGAAATTTAGACGATTGTATGCAAACCGTAAATCTTGGCGCGAACCAACTTAAATGCACATATCGGCCATCTTAACTTCTACTAACCAGAGCCGTAGAAATATTACATTATCTCAAAGCATTTTATAAAACATAAGTGGGGAATGGAATTCTTAAAACATTTTCATGGAGTAAATATCTTTAAGAAATTGTTCCCATGTCAGAGTGGGAACACGATTTTCACATCTGTCAAAATCTCAAGCGTTTCACTGGGTGTGCCTTGTGGACGCTATCTTGACGCTCATTAGAATTAATGTCTAAGGCGGAGTTAAAAAAGTTAAAAGAAGTTCTTAAATCTGAGTGTGTTTCTTGCCTTTGTTTTTATGACTGGCAATATATCGATATACACGAACACAACAGGTGTGACATCCAATTTAAAGAAGTTTCCTGGTTGGGAACGCATTAGAGTAGAGGCTGCCCAAAAAAGATTTTTCACTTCCAAAGGAAAGGGCCTGGCAGAATGCGTGCGCGTGGCTGTAGAGAAAGGGAACTTTAAAACCAATTCATGAGAAAAAGATAGATCTGGTGGTAAAATGGGTCTCTGACACGAGCATTACATCAACTTGGTTTGTTTTGATATAATACTCCTTTCCAGCCATTCCCATTAAAATTATTATTTTCGTGTTTACGGACCTTGGGTGTTCAGTTGACTTGAGAACATGGCCATTATCATATTTTTGAGTTGCTTGAACATGGTGTTCCTCATGGTTTCCATTTTTCCATTAACCTCTGCTCCAAGTCAGATTCCTGACCAAGGGATCTCTGATCTGTGGGTTTCCACTCTGATTTGCAGCAGTGATAGGGGCGAAGTTTGGATGCGGAGCGCGATAGAGTGGGGCCGCTGCCTTTGGCCTAGGGTTAAATTTTTTTTGGCGTCTACTAAATTCGGCAGCCTCGATTAGAGGCGATGTGTTCCCTCATCACAATTGCCACGCATGGGAGGGTCCTCTTTGGCCTTCTTGCAATCGAGTGTGTCATGATCTTGTCCACACTTAACGCAGGTAAATTGCATCCAACAATATTTTTTGGAATGGCCAAATGCCTGGCAGCGGAAACATTGCACTATGTCGTCGAACTTTCTGGGTTCTTCCACGGTGATTAAGGCATGACACAGTCTGGTGGTTTTAAATGCATCTTTGCAGTTGGCTCGAGATTGACAAAAAACATCGACATCGGTGTCTTGTTTAATTTTGATAAGGCATTTTTGAGATCACCAACCTTGTGCTCGAGCTTCTCGATGGCCTGCACAATCTGGGTTGAAAAATGTAACTGTTTTATTACTTCACGGATAGCTCTCTGCTTCTTTA
The DNA here is from genome assembly GCA_018153365.1 of Drosophila fuyamai. NCBI lineage: Eukaryota > Metazoa > Arthropoda > Insecta > Diptera > Drosophilidae > Drosophila > Drosophila fuyamai. Next base: position 37,734 of record JAECXW010000404.1, on the reverse strand, counting down.
GCTGATAAGTTCTGAATTTCAGATGACAGTTATCTAAATGGGCAAGAATTTTCCTTTGAGTGGGACATACCGAACGAGGTTCTCATGGCAGGGCCTACCGTTCAACAGAAGCTGTTCAACACGCTGTTACAGTTTCGGACTTTCCCTGTTGCATTGACTGGTGACATCTGCAAGATGTATCGGTGTGTTCGCGTGGCTGAACCCGATAGCTATCTGCAATGTATTCTTTGGCGTGACTCACCGGACCAGGAGGTGCAGTTCTTCAAGCTTGATACCGTCACCTATGGAACTAAGCCTGCAGCCTTTTTTCCGTTCGCGCGATGCATTAACTGGCGAATGATGAGAAGAGCACATTTCCAATCGGTTCTAAAAATCATTTTGCGGGACTTTTACGTTGATGATCTAATCACAGGAGGCCAATCAACACAGGAAGTCCTCGAAATCATGTCTCAAACAACAAACTTGCTTGCACGAGGTGGCTTTAAGCTCAGGAAATGGTGTTCCAGCGAGCGCGATGTCCTTGATAAAGTTCCTGATTCGGAAAAAGAAACATTCCTGAAGTTTGACGATGGCAGCGACTTTACCAAGACACTGGGTCTTGCTTGGGATCCTGCAGCGGATGTCTTTCGTTTTTCTTTTTCTCCCATACAGGTCTCTCCAAAGCCATGCAAACGGCTGGTGCTTTCTACAATTGCTCGCGTGTATGATCCGCTTGGTCTCATTGGTCCTGTGGTTACCAAGGCCAAGATCTTCCTGCAACAAGTCTGGAGAGAGAAGTTGGAGTGGGACGAGAGCTTTCCTGAGGCACTCAACACATCATGGCTGAATTTGTCATCTGACATACTCAGCAAATGAAGTTTCCTCGTCGTGCCCTGCATCCAAATGGTGCTATTGAGATCCACGGATTCTGTGACGCTAGCATCGACGCATATGGAGGATGTATCTATCTCGTTTCAATAGCTGATGGCAAACGAGAAGTGCATCTATTTTGCTTAAAATCTCGTGTGGCACCTTTGAAGACTCTCACTGTTCCCAAGTTGGAGTTGTACGCTGCTTTATTACTGGCTCAACTGATGCGGGACGTACGCAACATGAAGCTCTTCGATTGCCCGTTTTTTTGCTGGTCAGATTCTGCTGTAGCTTTATCATGGATAAGCGATGAACCTTCACGTTTTCAAGTTTTTATTGCTAATCGAATAAAATCTACTTTTGTTCCTGACCAAAACAGCAGAAAACAAGAGAGAACGCTATAGTCGGGTGCCCCGACTATCAGATACCCGTTACTCAGGTAAAGGGAGTGCGAGGGAGATGGAGATAGAAACTTTGATCACGCATAACTTTTTAACGAATGGTGCGATTTGAAAAATTTCTTCTACATTTCGATAGGTATTGATAAACACAATAAAACTGCATTTTTACTTTTCCGAAATATTTAAATTTTTAAAATCGTATATAAGCGATTGTGGGTGTTAAAGGGGGCGTGGCACCTTTTTGAAACAAACTTGCGCTGCGTAGGAACTCCTAGAATCTGCATGCAAAATGCCAATCTTCTAGCTTTTATAGTTTCCGAGATCTCAGCGTTCATACGGACAGACAGACAGACGGACAGACGGAGAGACGGACAGACGGACAGACGGACAGACGGACATGGCTATATCGACTCGGCTAGTGACCCTGATCAAGAATATATATACTTTATAGGGTCGGAAACGCTTCCTTCTACCTGTTACATACTTTTGCACGAATACAATATACCCTTTTACTCTACGAGTAACGGGTATAATTAGGTCAAACATTTGTACAGGAAATGCCATAACAATTTTGATACCGAAATAATTATTTAATAACATGGAACGTCGATTCCTGAATAAATCACAACCTTAATTCCTAGATGGCGGATTAACGTTCCTAACCCTAATTTTCTGTGGGAAATTTAGACGATTGTATGCAAACCGTAAATCTTGGCGCGAACCAACTTAAATGCACATATCGGCCATCTTAACTTCTTCTAACCAGAGCCGTAGAAATATTACATTATCTCAAAGCATTTTATAAAACATAAGTAGGGAATGGAATTCTTAAAACATTTTCATGGAGTAAATATCTTTAAGAAATTGTTCCCATGTCAGAGTGGGAACACGATTTTCACATCTGTCAAAATCTCAACCGTTTCACTGGGTGTGCCTTGTGGACGCTATCTTGACGCTCATTAGAATTAATGTCTAAGGCGGAGTTAAAAAGTTAAAAGAAGTTCTTAAATCTGAGTGTGTTTCTTGCCTTTGTTTTTATGACTGGCAATATATCGATATACACGAACACAACAGGTGTGACATCCAATTTAAAGAAGTTTCCTGGTTGGGAACGCATTAGAGTAGAGGCTGCCCAAAAAAGATTTTTCACTTCCAAAGGAAAGGGCCTGGCAGAATGCGTGCGCGTGGCTGTAGAGAAAGGGAACTTTAAAACCAATTCATGAGAAAAAGATAGATCTGGTGGTAAAATGGGTCTCTGACACGAGCATTACATCAACTTGGTTTGTTTTGATATAATACTCCTTTCCAGCCATTCCCATTAAAATTATTATTTTCGTGTTTACGGACCTTGGGTGTTCAGTTGACTTGAGAACATGGCCATTATCATATTTTTGAGTTGCTTGAACATGGTGTTCCCTCATGGTTTCCATTTTTCCATTAACCTCTGCTCCAAGTCAGATTCCTGACCAAGGGATCTCTGATCTGTGGGTTTCCACTCTGATTTGCAGCAGTGATAGGGGCGAAGTTTGGATGCGGAGCGCGATAGAGTGGGGCCGCTGCCTTTGGCCTAGGGTTAAATTTTTTTTTGGCGTCTACTAAATTCGGCAGCCTCGATTAGAGGCGATGTGTTCCTCATCACAATTGCCACGCATGGGAGGGTCCTCTTTGGCCTTCTTGCAATCGAGTGTGTCATGATCTTGTCCACACTTAACGCAGGTAAATTGCATCCAACAATATTTTTTGGAATGGCCAAATGCCTGGCAGCGGAAACATTGCACTATGTCGTCGAACTTTCTGGGTTCTTCCACGGTGATTAAGGCATGACACAGTCTGGTGGTTTTAAATGCATCTTTGCAGTTGGCTCGAGATTGACAAAAAACATCGACATCGGTGTCTTGTTTAATTTTGATAAGGCATTTTTGAGATCACCAACCTTGTGCTCGAGCTTCTCGATGGCCTGCACAATCTGGGTTGAAAAATGTAACTGTTTTATTACTTCACGGATAGCTCTCTGCTTCTTTAGCTGATAAGTTCTGAATTTCAGATGACAGTTATCTAAATGGGCAAGAATTTTCCTTTGAGTGGGACATACCGAACGAGGTTCTCATGGCAGGGCCTACCGTTCAACAGAAGCTGTTCAACACGCTGTTACAGTTTCGGACTTTCCCTGTTGCATTGACTGGTGACATCTGCAAGATGTATCGGTGTGTTCGCGTGGCTGAACCCGATAGCTATCTGCAATGTATTCTTTGGCGTGACTCACCGGACCAGGAGGTGCAGTTCTTCAAGCTTGATACCGTCACCTATGGAACTAAGCCTGCAGCCTTTTTTCCGTTCGCGCGATGCATTAACTGGCGAATGATGAGAAGAGCACATTTCCAATCGGTTCTAAAATCATTTTGCGGGACTTTTACGTTGATGATCTAATCACAGGAGGCCAATCAACACAGGAAGTCCTCGAAATCATGTCTCAAACAACAAACTTGCTTGCACGAGGTGGCTTTAAGCTCAGGAAATGGTGTTCCAGCGAGCGCGATGTCCTTGATAAAGTTCCTGATTCGGAAAAAGAAACATTCCTGAAGTTTGACGATGGCAGCGACTTTACCAAGACACTGGGTCTTGCTTGGGATCCTGCAGCGGATGTCTTTCGTTTTTCTTTTTCTCCCATACAGGTCTCTCCAAAGCCATGCAAACGGCTGGTGCTTTCTACAATTGCTCGCGTGTATGATCCGCTTGGTCTCATTGGTCCTGTGGTTACCAAGGCCAAGATCTTCCTGCAACAAGTCTGGAGAGAGAAGTTGGAGTGGGACGAGAGCTTTCCTGAGGCACTCAACACATCATGGCTGAATTTGTCATCTGACATACTCAGCAAATGAAGTTTCCTCGTCGTGCCCTGTATCCAAATGGTGCTATTGAGATCCACGGATTCTGTGACGCTAGCATCGACGCATATGGAGGATGTATCTATCTCGTTTCAATAGCTGATGGCAAACGAGAAGTGCATCTATTTTGCTTAAAATCTCGTGTGGCACCTTTGAAGACTCTCACTGTTCCCAAGTTGGAGTTGTACGCTGCTTTATTACTGGCTCAACTGATGCGGGACGTACGCAACATGAAGCTCTTCGATTGCCCGTTTTTTTGCTGGTCAGATTCTGCTGTAGCTTTATCATGGATAAGCGATGAACCTTCACGTTTTCAAGTTTTTATTGCTAATCGAATAAAATCTACTTTTGTTCCTGACCAAAACAGCAGAAAATTAGGTCAAACATTTGTACAGGAAATGCCATAACAATTTTGATACCGAAATAATTATTTAATAACATGGAACGTCGATTCCTGAATAAATCACAACCTTAATTCCTAGATGGCGGATTAACGTTCCTAACCCTAATTTTCTGTGGGAAATTTAGACGATTGTATGCAAACCGTAAATCTTGGCGCGAACCAACTTAAATGCACATATCGGCCATCTTAACTTCTTCTAACCAGAGCCGTAGAAATATTACATTATCTCAAAGCATTTTATAAAACATAAGTAGGGAATGGAATTCTTAAAACATTTTCATGGAGTAAATATCTTTAAGAAATTGTTCCCATGTCAGAGTGGGAACACGATTTTCACATCTGTCAAAATCTCAACCGTTTCACTGGGTGTGCCTTGTGGACGCTATCTTGACGCTCATTAGAATTAATGTCTAAGGCGGAGTTAAAAAAGTTAAAAGAAGTTCTTAAATCTGAGTGTGTTTCTTGCCTTTGTTTTTATGACTGGCAATATGTCGATATACACGAACACAACAGGTGTGACATCCAATTTAAAGAAGTTTCCTGGTTGGAAACGCATTAGAGTAGAGGCTGCCCAAAAAGTTAGATTTTTTACTTCCAAAGGAAAGGGCCTGGCAGAATGCGTGCGCGTGGCTGTAGAGGAAGGGAACTTTAAAACCAATTCATGAGAAAAAGATAGATCTGGTGGTAAAATGGGTCTCTGACACGAGCATTACATCAACTTGGTTTGTTTTGATATAATACTCCTTTCCAGCCATTCCCATTAAAATTATTATTTTCGTGTTTACGGACCTTGGGTGTTCAGTTGACTTGAGCACATGGCCATTATCATATTTTTGAGTTGCTTGAACATGGTGTTCCTCATGGTTTCCATTTTTCCATTAACCTCTGCTCCAAGTCAGATTCCTGACCAAGGGATCTCTGATCTGTGGGTTTCCACTCTGATTTGCAGCAGTGATAGGGGGCGAAGTTTGGATGCGGAGCGCGATAGAGTGGGGCCGCTGCCTTTGGCCTAGGGTTAAATTTTTTTGGCGTCTACTAAATTCGGCAGCCTCGATTAGAGGCGATGTGTTCCTCATCACAATTGCCACGCATGGGAGGGTCCTCTTTGGCCTTCTTGCAATCGAGTGTGTCATGATCTTGTCCACACTTAACGCAGGTAAATTGCATCCAACAATATTTTTTGGAATGGCCAAATGCCTGGCAGCGGAAACATTGCACTATGTCGTCGAACTTTCTGGGTTCTTCCACGGTGATTAAGGCATGACACAGTCTGGTGGTTTTAAATGCATCTTTGCAGTTGGCTCGAGATTGACAAAAAACATCGACATCGGTGTCTTGTTTAATTTTGATAAGGCATTTTTGAGATCACCAACCTTGTGCTCGAGCTTCTCGATGGCCTGCACAATCTGGGTTGAAAAATGTAACTGTTTTATTACTTCACGGATAGCTCTCTGCTTCTTTAGCTGATAAGTTCTGAATTTCAGATGACAGTTATCTAAATGGGCAAGAATTTTCCTTTGAGTGGGACATACCGAACGAGGTTCTCATGGCAGGGCCTACCGTTCAACAGAAGCTGTTCAACACGCTGTTACAGTTTCGGACTTTCCCTGTTGCATTGACTGGTGACATCTGCAAGATGTATCGGTGTGTTCGCGTGGCTGAACCCGATAGCTATCTGCAATGTATTCTTTGGCGTGACTCACCGGACCAGGAGGTGCAGTTCTTCAAGCTTGATACCGTCACCTATGGAACTAAGCCTGCAGCCTTTTTTCCGTTCGCGCGATGCATTAACTGGCGAATGATGAGAAGAGCACATTTCCAATCGGTTCTAAAATCATTTTGCGGGACTTTTACGTTGATGATCTAATCACAGGAGGCCAATCAACACAGGAAGTCCTCGAAATCATGTCTCAAACAACAAACTTGCTTGCACGAGGTGGCTTTAAGCTCAGGAAATGGTGTTCCAGCGAGCGCGATGTCCTTGATAAAGTTCCTGATTCGGAAAAAGAAACATTCCTGAAGTTTGACGATGGCAGCGACTTTACCAAGACACTGGGTCTTGCTTGGGATCCTGCAGCGGATGTCTTTCGTTTTTCTTTTTCTCCCATACAGGTCTCTCCAAAGCCATGCAAACGGCTGGTGCTTTCTACAATTGCTCGCGTGTATGATCCGCTTGGTCTCATTGGTCCTGTGGTTACCAAGGCCAAGATCTTCCTGCAACAAGTCTGGAGAGAGAAGTTGGAGTGGGACGAGAGCTTTCCTGAGGCACTCAACACATCATGGCTGAATTTGTCATCTGACATACTCAGCAAATGAAGTTTCCTCGTCGTGCCCTGCATCCAAATGGTGCTATTGAGATCCACGGATTCTGTGACGCTAGCATCGACGCATATGGAGGATGTATCTATCTCGTTTCAATAGCTGATGGCAAACGAGAAGTGCATCTATTTTGCTTAAAATCTCGTGTGGCACCTTTGAAGACTCTCACTGTTCCCAAGTTGGAGTTGTACGCTGCTTTATTACTGGCTCAACTGATGCGGGACGTACGCAACATGAAGCTCTTCGATTGCCCGTTTTTTTGCTGGTCAGATTCTGCTGTAGCTTTATCATGGATAAGCGATGAACCTTCACGTTTTCAAGTTTTTATTGCTAATCGAATAAAATCTACTTTTGTTCCTGACCAAAACAGCAGAAAATTAGGTCAAACATTTGTACAGGAAATGCCATAACAATTTTGATACCGAAATAATTATTTAATAACATGGAACGTCGATTCCTGAATAAATCACAACCTTAATTCCTAGATGGCGGATTAACGTTCCTAACCCTAATTTTCTGTGGGAAATTTAGACGATTGTATGCAAACCGTAAATCTTGGCGCGAACCAACTTAAATGCACATATCGGCCATCTTAACTTCTTCTAACCAGAGCCGTAGAAATATTACATTATCTCAAAGCATTTTATAAAACATAAGTAGGGAATGGAATTCTTAAAACATTTTCATGGAGTAAATATCTTTAAGAAATTGTTCCCATGTCAGAGTGGGAACACGATTTTCACATCTGTCAAAATCTCAACCGTTTCACTGGGTGTGCCTTGTGGACGCTATCTTGACGCTCATTAGAATTAATGTCTAAGGCGGAGTTAAAAAGTTAAAAGAAGTTCTTAAATCTGAGTGTGTTTCTTGCCTTTGTTTTTATGACTGGCAATATGTCGATATACACGAACACAACAGGTGTGACATCCAATTTAAAGAAGTTTCCTGGTTGGAAACGCATTAGAGTAGAGGCTGCCCAAAAGTTAGATTTTTTACTTCCAAAGGAAAGGGCCTGGCAGAATGCGTGCGCGTGGCTGTAGAGGAAGGGAACTTTAAAACCAATTCATGAGAAAAAGATAGATCTGGTGGTAAAATGGGTCTCTGACACGAGCATTACATCAACTTGGTTTGTTTTGATATAATACTCCTTTCCAGCCATTCCCATTAAAATTATTATTTTCGTGTTTACGGACCTTGGGTGTTCAGTTGACTTGAGCACATGGCCATTATCATATTTTTGAGTTGCTTGAACATGGTGTTCCTCATGGTTTCCATTTTTCCATTAACCTCTGCTCCAAGTCAGATTCCTGACCAAGGGATCTCTGATCTGTGGGTTTCCACTCTGATTTGCAGCAGTGATAGGGGCGAAGTTTGGATGCGGAGCGCGATAGAGTGGGGCCGCTGCCTTTGGCCTAGGGTTAATTTTTTTTTTGGCGTCTACTAAATTCGGCAGCCTCGATTAGAGGCGATGTGTTCCCTCATCACAATTGCCACGCATGGGAGGGTCCTCTTTGGCCTTCTTGCAATCGAGTGTGTCATGATCTTGTCCACACTTAACGCAGGTAAATTGCATCCAACAATATTTTTTGGAATGGCCAAATGCCTGGCAGCGGAAACATTGCACTATGTCGTCGAACTTTCTGGGTTCTTCCACGGTGATTAAGGCATGACACAGTCTGGTGGTTTTAAATGCATCTTTGCAGTTGGCTCGAGATTGACAAAAAACATCGACATCGGTGTCTTGTTTAATTTTGATAAGGCATTTTTGAGATCACCAACCTTGTGCTCGAGCTTCTCGATGGCCTGCACAATCTGGGTTGAAAAATGTAACTGTTTTATTACTTCACGGATAGCTCTCTGCTTCTTTAGCTGATAAGTTCTGAATTTCAGATGACAGTTATCTAAATGGGCAAGAATTTTCCTTTGAGTGGGACATACCGAACGAGGTTCTCATGGCAGGGCCTACCGTTCAACAGAAGCTGTTCAACACGCTGTTACAGTTTCGGACTTTCCCTGTTGCATTGACTGGTGACATCTGCAAGATGTATCGGTGTGTTCGCGTGGCTGAACCCGATAGCTATCTGCAATGTATTCTTTGGCGTGACTCACCGGACCAGGAGGTGCAGTTCTTCAAGCTTGATACCGTCACCTATGGAACTAAGCCTGCAGCCTTTTTTCCGTTCGCGCGATGCATTAACTGGCGAATGATGAGAAGAGCACATTTCCAATCGGTTCTAAAATCATTTTGCGGGACTTTTACGTTGATGATCTGATCACAGGAGGCCAGTCAACACAGGCAGTCCTCGAAATCATGTCTCAAACAACAAACTTGCTTGCACGAGGTGGCTTTAAGCTCAGGAAATGATGTTCCAACGAGCGCGATGTCCTTTATAAAGTTCCTGATTCGGAAAAAGAAACATTCCTGAAGTTTGACGATGGCAGCGACTTTACCAAGACACTGGGTCTTGCTTGGGATCCTGCAGCGGATGTCTTTCGTTTTTCTTTTTCTCCCATACAGGTCTCTCCAAAGCCATGCAAACGGCTGGTGCTTTCCACAATTGCTCGCGTGTATGATCCGCTTGGTCTCATTGGTCCTGTGGTTACCAAGGCCAAGGTTCCTGCAACAAGTCTGGAGAGAGAAGTTGGAGTGGGACGAGAGCTTTCCTGAGGCACTCAACACATCATGGCTGAATTTGTCATCTGACATACTCAGCAAATGAAGTTTCCTCGACGTGCGCTGCATCCAAATGGTGCTATTGAGATCCACGGATTCTGTGACGCTAGCATCGACGCATATGGAGGATGTATCTATCTCGTTTCAATAGCTGATGGCAAACGAGAAGTGCATCTATTTTGCTTAAAATCTCGTGTGGCACCTTTGAAGACTCTCACTGTTCCCAAGTTGGAGTTGTGCGCTGCTTTATTACTGGCTCAACTGATGCGGGACGTACGCAACATGAAGCTCTTCGATTGCCCGTTTTTTTGCTGGTCAGATTCTGCTGTAGCTTTATCATGGATAAGCGATGAACCTTCACGTTTTCAAGTTTTTATTGCTAATCGAATAAAATCTACTTTTGTTCCTGACCAAAACAGCAGAAAATTAGGTCAAACATTTGTACAGGAAATGCCATAACAATTTTGATACCGAAATAATTATTTAATAACATGGAACGTCGATTCCTGAATAAATCACAACCTTAATTCCTAGATGGCGGATTAACGTTCCTAACCCTAAGTTTCTGTGGGAAATTTAGACGATTGTATGCAAACCGTAAATCTTGGCGCGAACCAACTTAAATGCACATATCGGACATCTTAACTTCTTCTAACCAGAGCCGTAGAAATATAACATTATCTCAAAGCATTTTATAAAACATAAGTAGGGAATGGAATTCTTAAAACATTTTCATGGAGTAAATATCTTTAAGAAATTGTTCCCATGTCAGAGTGGGAACACGATTTTCACATCTGTCAAAATCTCAACCGTTTCACTGGGTGTGCCTTGTGGACGCTATCTTGACGCTCATTAGAATTAATGTCTAAGGCGGAGTTAAAAAAGTTAAAAGAAGTTCTTAAATCTGAGTGTGTTTCTTGCCTTTGTTTTTATGACTGGCAATATGTCGATATACACGAACACAACAGGTGTGACATCCAATTTAAAGAAGTTTCCTGGTTGGAAACGCATTAGAGTAGAGGCTGCCCAAAAAGTTAGATTTTTTACTTCCAAAGGAAAGGGCCTGGCAGAATGCGTGCGCGTGGCTGTAGAGGAAGGGAACTTTAAAACCAATTCATGAGAAAAAGATAGATCTGGTGGTAAAATGGGTCTCTGACACGAGCATTACATCAACTTGGTTTGTTTTGATATAATACTGCTTTCCAGCCATTTCCATTAAAATTATTATTTTCGTGTTTACGGACCTTGGGTGTTCAGTTGACTTGAGAACATGGCCATTATCATATTTTTGAGTTGCTTGAACATGGTGTTCCTCATGGTTTCCATTTTTCCATTAACCTCTGCTCCAAGTCAGATTCCTGACCAAGGGATCTCTGATCTGTGGGTTTCCACTCTGATTTGCAGCAGTGATAGGGGCGAAGTTTGGATGCGGAGCGCGATAGAGTGGGGCCGCTGCCTTTGGCCTAGGGTTAAATTTTTTTTTGGCGTCTACTAAATTCGGCAGCCTCGATTAGAGGCGATGTGTTCCTCATCACAATTGCCACGCATGGGAGGGTCCTCTTTGGCCTTCTTGCAATCGAGTGTGTCATGATCTTGTCCACACTTAACGCAGGTAAATTGCATCCAACAATATTTTTTGGAATGGCCAAATGCCTGGCAGCGGAAACATTGCACTATGTCGTCGAACTTTCTGGGTTCTTCCACGGTGATTAAGGCATGACACAGTCTGGTGGTTTTAAATGCATCTTTGCAGTTGGCTCGAGATTGACAAAAAACATCGACATCGGTGTCTTGTTTAATTTTGATAAGGCATTTTTGAGATCACCAACCTTGTGCTCGAGCTTCTCGATGGCCTGCACAATCTGGGTTGAAAAATCTAACTGTTTTATTACTTCACGGATAGCTCTCTGCTTCTTTAGCTGATAAGTTCTGAATTTCAGATGACAGTTATCTAAATGGGCAAGAATTTTCCTATGAGTGGGACATATCACCTCCGCCCGTGCTTTTTAGGAAAAGCTGTCAGCTTCTACAATTTTAAGAAAGTCATCTCGCCAATGTTCTTTACCCCGAGATAATAATTGAAGGAGGTTTTGATATTGCTGCTCTCTACAGGCAACTTTGCAAATCGATTTGAAGTGCTGGGCCGTACATCCAACTGTTTGACATGTTTCTTATAACTTTTATTTTTGACAGTCTTCTTTGGGAATATAAAAGGACGAGATCCGCCTTCACTTATTTCCAAATCATCGTTGCTTATACTTTTTTTGGCTGCTCTCTCAGGTTCCGTTGACTCGGGTGGGAGATTTCCTTTAGCTGGCAAATATTTGGGCTTCAGGATTTGCCACCCGGGTTTCTTGACTGTGGCCTAGGCCGCTTTGTCGACATTCATATTGCTGGCGTTGCTATTGACGACTTTGGCGACAGCACACACCAACAAGCACTATATTTTGCTTGTGTCTAATATGACGTATCTCCAAAAAGTATGCTTTAAATTATTGTGTGAAGTATCGCTAAAAAGTAAGCTTTTAATTTTTTACATATCGAAAACCGAACAAAAAACAACTGTATTTAAAAACAAGAAAGGAAAGCTAGCTTCGGGCGGAGCCGAAGTTGATATACCCTTGCAGAATATTCTGTAAATAATATTCTCAAAAATTATTCATATGATGCATTCTTAATACTAATAAAAATCCCAACTTCCTAACATTAAAAACACCAAAGTTATGACAATTTTAATCGTTCAGTTATATGGCAGCTATAGGATATAGTCGGCCGATCCCTATAAAATTTGGTAGGTCGGATTGATTGGCCAAATATAAAACCCATAGAAAATCCCAACTTCCTAACTCTAAAAACACCAAAGTTATGCTATTTCCTATCGTTATATGGGAGCTATAGGATATAGTCGGCCGATCCTTATGAAATTAAGTAGGTCGGATTAATTAGACAAATATAAAACCCATAGAAAATCTCAAGTTCCTATCTTGTCAAACATCAAAGTTATTGAATTTCCGATCAATCAGTTATATGGCAGCTATAGGATATAGTCGGCCGATCATTATTACTTTTTGTAGGTCTGATTGAGTGCCCAAAAATAAAACCCATAAAAAATCCCAACTTCCTAACTTATTAAACACCAAAGTTATTGCATTTCCGATCAATAAGTTATATGGCAGCTATAGGATATACTCGGCCGATCCCTATAAAATTTGGTAGGTCGGATTGATTGGCCAAACATAAAACCCATAGAAAATCCCAACTTCCTAACCCTAAAAACACCAAAGTTATTATACCCGTTACTCGTAGAGTAAAAGGGTATATTGTATTCGTGCAAAAGTATGTAACAGGTAGAAGGAAGCGTTTCCGACCCTATAAAGTATATATATTCTTATTCAGGATCACTAGCCGAGTCGATATAGCCATGTCCGTCTGTCCGTCTGTCTGTCCGTCTGTCTGTCTGTCTGTCCGTATGAACGCTGAGATCTCGGAAACTATAAAAGCTAGAAGATTGGCATTTTGCATGTAGATTTTAGGAGTTCCTACGCAGCGCAAGTTTGTTTCAAAATGGTGCCACGCCCCCTCTGACGCCCACAAGTCACAAGCTGTGGCCACAGTTTTGACGCTATTATGAAAATTTTTTTTGATATATATTTGTTTCGTCAATACCTATCGATTGGCCAAATAAAAGTTTGCCACGCCCACTCTAACGCCCAAAAACCCATTAAACGCTTAAGCCTGGCTAGCGCCTACATTTCCGCCTTTCATGGCACAATAGCGCCATCTAACGGATGACTTGGGAACAGCTGGGCAAGGTGCTCAACAGAGTCAACGTTAATTCTCGATAAGGATTTCTATTAAAGGAAATGGCGATGGCTTTTATTTGTCAATACCGAACTATATCCCAAGAACTATGCAAATCAAATCAAGTTAGCCATAATAGAGGTCTGAGTCAAACCATGGCGTATGTGTGTATGTTTGTAAGCATATACATATGTATGTATTTACATTGTACTCAGTTGCAATTGCCGTGCAAAGAAGGCATATTTATATTAAGTTGTTTAGCTGAGTAACGGGTATCTAATAGTCGAGGCACTCGACTATAGCGTTCTCTCTTGTGTTTTCCCTATCGTTATATGGGAGCTCTAGGATATAGTCGGCCGATCCTTATGAAATTTGGTAGGTCGAATTGATTGGCCAAATAAAGAAGCCACAGAAAATCCCAACTTCCTAACTTTACAAACAGCAGAGTTATGGCATTTCCTATCGTTCAGTTATATGGCAGCTATAGGATATAGTCGGGCGATCCCGGCCGTTCCGACTTATATACTGCGTGCAAAGGAAAGAAGGGTGTGTGCAAAGTTTCAATTCGATATCTTTAAAACTGAGAGACTAGTTTGCGTAGAAAAAGGCAGACGGACAGACGGACATGGCTATATCAACTCAGGAGGTGATCCTGATCAAGAATATATATACTTTATAGGGTCGGAGATGTCTCCTTCACTGCGTTGCACACTTTTGACCAAAATTATAATACCCTCTGCAAGGGTATAACAAGAAAGGGAAGCTAACTTCGGCCAGAGCCGAAGTTGAAATACCCTTGCTGAATATTCTGTAAATTATATTTTCCAAAATTATTCATAAGATGCATTCTTAACACTTATCCCAACTTCCTAACTTTAAAAGCTGCAAAGTTATGGCAATTTCAATCGTTCAGTTATATGGCAGCTATAGAATATAGTCGGCCGATCCTTATGAAATTTGGTATGTCGGATTGATTGGAAAGAAATAAAACCCATAGATAATTCCAACTTCCTAACTTAAAAATCACAAAAGTTATGGCATTTCAGATCAATCAGTTATATGGCGGCTATAGGATATAGTCAGCCGATCCTTATGAAATTTGGTTGGTCGGATTGATAGACCAAATATAAAACCCATAAAAAACCCAACTTCCTAACTTAACAAACACCAAAGTTATGGCATTTCCGATCAATCAGTTATATGGCAGCTATAGGATATTGTCGGCCGATCCTTATGAAATTAAGTAGGTCGGATTAATTAGACAAATATAAAACCCATAGAAAATCTCAAGTTCCTATCTTGTCAAACATCAAAGTTATTGAATTTCCCGATCAATCAGTTATATGGCAGCTATAGGATATAGTCGGCCGATCATTATTACATTTTGTAGGTCTGATTTGAGTGCCCAAAAATAAAACCCATAAAAAATCCCAACTTCCTAACTTATTAAACACCAAAGTTATTGCATTTCCGATCAATAAGTTATATGGCGGCTACAGGATATAGTCGGTCGATCCTTATGAAATTCGGTAAGTCGGATTAATTAGACAAATATAAAACCCATAGAAAAGCCCAACTTACTAACTTAACAAACACCAAAGTTATTGCATTTCCGATTAATCAGTTATATGGCAGCTATAGGATATAGTCGGCCGATCCCGGCCGTTCAGACTTATACCCGACCTACCAAATTTCATAGGGATCGGTGGACTATATCTTATAGCTGCCATATAACTGATTGATCGGAAATACCATAACCATAGTCTCTCAGTCTTAAAGATATCGAATTGAAACTTTGCACACACCCTTCTTGCCTTTGCACGCAGTATATAAGATGGAACAGCCGGGATCGGCCGAATATATCCTATAGCTGCCCTATAACTGATTGATCGGAAATGCCATAACTTTGGTGTTTAATAAGTTAGGAAGCTGGGATTTTTTATGGGTTTTATTTTTGGGCAATCAATCAGACCTACAAAATGTAATGATTGATCGGAAATTCAATAACTTTGATGTTTGACAAGTTAGGAACTTGAGATTTTCTATGGGTTTTATTTAGCCAGTCAATCCGACCTACCAAATTTCATAA
Source organism: Drosophila fuyamai (assembly GCA_018153365.1). Lineage (NCBI taxonomy): Eukaryota > Metazoa > Arthropoda > Insecta > Diptera > Drosophilidae > Drosophila > Drosophila fuyamai. The sequence continues at coordinate 22,316 of JAECXW010000404.1, read as the reverse complement.
GGATCGACCGACTATAGCCCATAGCTGCCATATAACTGATTGATCGGAAATGCCATAACTTTGGTGTTTGACAAGATAGGAACTTCAGATTTTCTATGGGTTTTATTTAGCCAGTCAATCCGACCTACCAAATTTCATAAGGAACGGCCGACTATATCCTATAGCTGCCATATAACTGATTGATCGGAAATGCAATAACTTTGATGTTTGACAAGATAAAAACTTCAGATTTTCTATGGGTTTTATTTAGCCAGTCAATCTGACCTACCAAATTTCATAAGGATCGACCGACTATAGCCCATAGCTGCCATATAACTGATTGATCGGAAATGCCATAACTTTGGTGTTTGACAAGATAGGAACTTCAGATTTTCTATGGGTTTTATTTAGCCAGTCACTCCGACCTACCAAATTTCATAAGGATCGACCGACTATAGCCCATAGCTGCCATATAACTGATTGATCGGAAATGCCATAACTTTGGTGTTTGATAAGTAAGGAACTTGGGAGTTTTTATGGGTTTTAGTTTTGGCCAATCAATCCGACCTACCAAATTTCATAGGGATCGGTGGACTATATCCTATAGCTGCCATATAACTGATTGATCGGAAATGCCATAACGTTGGTGCTCGTAATCTTTGGAAGCTGGAATTTTCTATGGGTTTTATTTTTGGCAAAATTAATCCGACCTACCAAATTTCATAAGGATCGACCGACTATAGCCCATAGCCGCCATATAACCGATTGATCGGAAACGCCATAACTTTGGTGTTTAATAAGTTAGGAAGTTGGGATTTTTTATGGGTTTTATTTTTGGGCAATCATTCAGACCTACAAAATGTAATAATGATCGGACGACTATATCCTATAGCTGCCATATAACTGATTGATCGAAAATTCAATAACTTTGATGTTTGACAAGTTAGGAACTTGAAATTTTCCATGGGTTTTATTTAGCCAGTCAATCCGACCTACCAAATTTCATAAGGAACGGCCGACTATATCCTATAGCTGCCATATAACTGATTGATCGGAAATGCAATAACTTTGATGTTTGACAAGATAAAAACTTCAGATTTTCTATGGGTTTTATTTAGCCAGTCAATCTGACCTACCAAATTTTATAAGGATCGACCGACTATAGCCCATAGCTGCCATATAACTGATTGATCGGAAATGCCATAACTTTGGTGTTTGACAAGATAGAAACTTCAGATTTTCTATGGGTTTTATTTAGCCAGTCACTCCGACCTACCAAATTTCATAAGGATCGACCGAATATAGCCCATAGCTGCCATATAACTGATTGATCGGAAATGCCATAACTTTGGTGTTTGATAAGTAAGGAACTTGGGAGTTTTTATGGGTTTGAGTTTTGGCCAATCAATCTGACCTACCAAATTTCATAGGGATCGGTGGACTATATCCTATAGCTGCCATATAACTGATTGATCGGAAATGCCATAACGTTGGTGCTCGTAATCTTTGGAAGCTGGAATTTTCTATGGGTTTTATTATTAAACAAGTTAGGAAGTTGGGATTTTTTATGGGTTTTATTTTTGGGCAATCATTCAGACCTACAAAATGTAATAATGATCGGACGACTATATCCTATAGCTGCCATATAACTGATTGATCGAAAATTCAATAACTTTGATGTTTGACAAGTTAGGAACTTGAGATTTTCTATGGGTTTTATTTAGCCAGTCAATCCGACCTACCAAATTTCATAAGGATCGACCGACTATAGCCCATAGCTGCCATATAACTGATTGATCGGAAATGCCATAACTTTGGTGTTTGACAAGATAGGAACTTCAGATTTTCTATGGGTTTTATTTAGCCAGTCACTCCGACCTACCAAATTTCATAAGGATCGACCGACTATAGCCCATAGCTGCCATATAACTGATTGATCGGAAATGCCATAACTTTGGTGTTTGATAAGTAAGGAACTTGGGAGTTTTTATGGGTTTTAGTTTTGGCCAATCAATCCGACCTACCAAATTTCATAGGGATCGGTGGACTATATCCTATAGCTGCCATATAACTGATTGTTCGGAAATGCCATAACGTTGGTGCTCGTAATCTTTGGAAGCTGGAATTTTCTATGGGTTTTATTTTTGGCAAAATTAATCCGACCTACCAAATTTCATAAGGATCGACCGACTATAGCCCATAGCCGCCATATAACCGATTGATCGGAAACGCCATAACTTTGGTGTTTAATAAGTTAGGAAGTTGGGATTTTTTATGGGTTTTATTTTTGGGCAATCATTCAGACCTACAAAATGTAATAATGATCGGACGACTATATCCTATAGCTGCCATATAACTGATTGATCGAAAATTCAATAACTTTGATGTTTGACAAGTTAGGAACTTGAGATTTTCCATGGATTTTATTTAGCCAGTCAATCCGACCTACCAAATTTCATAAGGAACGGCCGACTATATCCTATAGCTGCCATATAACTGATTGATCGGAAATGCAATAACTTTGATGTTTGACAAGATAAAAACTTCAGATTTTCTATGGGTTTTATTTAGCCAGTCAATCCGACCTACCAAATTTTATAAGGATCGACCGACTATAGCCCATAGCTGCCATATAACTGATTGATCGGAAATGCCATAACTTTGGTGTTTGACAAGATAGAAACTTCAAATTTTCTATGGGTTTTATTTAGCCAGTCACTCCGACCTACCAAATTTCATAAGGATCGACCGAATATAGCCCATAGCTGCCATATAACTGATTGATCGGAAATGCCATAACTTTGGTGTTTGATAAGTAAGGAACTTGGGAGTTTTTATGGGTTTGAGTTTTGGCCAATCAATCTGACCTACCAAATTTCATAGGGATCGGTGGACTATATCCTATAGCTGCCATATAACTGATTGATCGGAAATGCCATAACGTTGGTGCTCGTAATCTTTGGAAGCTGGAATTTTCTATGGGTTTTATTATTAAACAAGTTAGGAAGTTGGGATTTTTTATGGGTTTTATTTTTGGGCAATCATTCAGACCTACAAAATGTAATAATGATCGGACGACTATATCCTATAGCTGCCATATAACTGATTGATCGAAAATTCAATAACTTTGATGTTTGACAAGTTAGGAACTTGAGATTTTCTATGGGTTTTATTTAGCCAGTCAATCCGACCTACCAAATTTCATAAGGATCGACCGACTATAGCCCATAGCTGCCATATAACTGATTGATCGGAAATGCCATAACTTTGGTGTTTGACAAGATAGAAACTTCAGATTTTCTATGGGTTTTATTTAGCCGGTCAATACGACCTACAAAATTTCATAGGGATCGACAGACTATAGCCCATAGCTGCCATATAACTGATTGATCGGAAATGCCATAACTTTGGTGTTTGATAAGTAAGGAACTTGGGAGTTTTTATGAGTTTTAGTTTTGGTCAATTAATCCGACCTACCAAATTTCATAGGGATCGGTGGACAATATCCTATAGCTGCTATATGACTGATTGATCGGAAATGCCATAACGTTGGTGCTCGTAATCTTTGGAAGCTGGAATTTTCTATGGGTTTTATTATTGGCCAATCAATCCGACCTACCAAATTTAATAAGGATGGACCGACTATATCTTATAACTGCCATATAACTGATTGATCGGAAATGCAATAACTTTGGTGTTTGTTTAGTTAGGAAGTTATGATTTCTTATGTGTTTTATTTTTGGACAATCAATCCGAGCTACGAAATTTCATAAGGATCGACCAACTATATCCTATAGCTGCCATATAACTGATTGATCGGAAATGCAATAACTTTGATGTTTGACCATATAGGAACTTCAGATTTTCTATGGGTTTTATTTAGCCAGTCAATCCGACCTACCAAATTTCATAAGGATCTACCGACTATAGCCCATAGCTGCCATATAACTGATTGATCGGAAATGCCATAACTTTGGTGTTTGACAAGATAGAAACTTCAGATTTTCTATGGGTTTTATTTAGCCAGTCACTCCGACCTACCAAATTTCATAAGGATCGACCGAATATAGCCCATAGCTGCCATATAACTGATTGATCGGAAATGCCATAACTTTGGTGTTTGATAAGTAAGGAACTTGGGAGTTTTTATGGGTTTGAGTTTTGGCCAATCAATCCGACCTACCAAATTTCATAGGGATCGGTGGACTATATCCTATAGCTGCCATATAACTGATTGATCGGAAATGCCATAACGTTGGTGCTCGTAATCTTTGGAAGCTGGAATTTTCTATGGGTTTTATTATTGGCCAATCAATCCGACCTACCAAATTTCATAAGGATCGACCGACTATATCTTATAGCTGCCATATAACTGATTGATCGGAAATGCAATAACTTTGGTGTTTGTTCAGTTAGGAAGTTGGGATTTTTGATGGGTTTTATTTTTGGGCAATCATTCAGACCTACAAAATGTAATAATGATCGACCGACTATATCCTATAGCTGCCATATAACTGATTGATCGGAAACGCCATAACTTTGGTGTTTAATAAGTTAGAAAGTTGGGATTTTTTATGGGTTTTATTTTTGGGCAATCATTCAGACCTACAAAATGTAATAATTATCGACCGACTATATCCTATAGCTGCCATATAACTGATTGATCGGAAACGCCATAACTTTGGTGTTTAATAAGTTAGGAAGTTGGGATTTTTTATGGGTTTTATTTTTGGGCAATCATTCAGACCTACAAAATGTAATAATGATCGGACGACTATATCCTATAGCTGCCATATAACTGATTGATCGAAAATTCAATAACTTTGATGTTTGACAAGTTAGGAACTTGAGATTTTCAATGGGTTTTATTTAGCCAGTCAATCCGACCTACCAAATTTCATAAGGAACGGCCGACTATATCTTATAGCTGCCATATAACTGATTGATCGGAAATGCAATAACTTTGGTGTTTGTTCAGTTAGGAAGTTGGGATTTTTTATGGGTTTTAGTTTTGGGCAATCATTCAGACCTACAAAATGTAATAATGATCGACCGACTATATCCTATAGCTGCCATATAACTGATTGATCGGAAAGGCCATAACTTTGGTGTTTAATAAGTTAGAAAGTTGGGATTTTTTATGGGTTTTATTTTTGGGCAATCATTCAGACCTACAAAATGTAATAATTATCGACCGACTATATCCTATAGCTGCCATATAACTGATTGATCGGAAACGCCATAACTTTGGTGTTTAATAAGTTAGGAAGTTGGGATTTTTTATGGGTTTTATTTTTGGGCAATCATTCAGACCTACAAAATGTAATAATGATCGGACGACTATATCCTATAGCTGCCATATAACTGATTGATCGAAAATTCAATTACTTTGATGTTTGACAAGTTAGGAACTTGAGATTTTCTATGGGTTTTATTTAGCCAGTCAATCCGACCTACCAAATTTCATAAGGATCGACCGACTATAGGCCATAGCTGCCATATAACTGATTGATCGGAAATGCCATAACTTTGGTGTTTGACAAGATAGAAACTTCAGATTTTCTATGGGTTTTATTTAGCCGGTCAATCCGACCTACCAAATTTCATAAGGATCGACCGACTATAGCCCATAGCTGCCATATAACTGATTGATCGGAAATGCCATAACTTTGGTGTTTGATAAGTAAGGAACTTGGGAGTTTTTATGAGCTTTAGTTTGGTTTTTTAGGAAGTTGGGATTTTTTATGGGTTTTATTTTTGGGCAATCATTCAGACCTACAAAATGTAATAATGATCGACCGACTATATCCTATAGCTGCCATATAACTGATTGATCGGAAACGCCATAACTTTGGTGTTTAATAAGTTAGAAAGTTGGGATTTTTATGGGTTTTATTTTTGGGCAATCATTCAGACCTACAAAATGTAATAATTATCGACCGACTATATCCTATAGCTGCCATATAACTGATTGATCGGAAACGCCATAACTTTGGTGTTTAATAAGTTAGGAAGTTGGGATTTTTTATGGGTTTTATTTTTGGGCAATCATTCAGACCTACAAAATGTAATAATGATCGGACGACTATATCCTATAGCTGCCATATAACTGATTGATCGAAAATTCAATAACTTTGATGTTTGACAAGTTAGGAACTTGAGATTTTCAATGGGTTTTATTTAGCCAGTCAATCCGACCTACCAAATTTCATAAGGAACGGCCGACTATATCTTATAGCTGCCATATAACTGATTGATCGGAAATGCAATAACTTTGGTGTTTGTTCAGTTAGGAAGTTGGGATTTTTTATGGGTTTTAGTTTTGGGCAATCATTCCGACCTACAAAATGTCAATAATGATCGACCGACTATATCCTATAGCTGCCATATAACTGATTGATCGGAAACGCCATAACTTTGGTGTTTAATAAGTTAGAAAGTTGGGATTTTTTATGGGTTTTATTTTTGGGCAATCATTCAGACCAACAAAATGTAATAAGGATCGACCGACTATATCCTATAGCTGCCATATAACTGATTGATCGGAAACGCCATAACTTTGGTGTTTAATAAGTTAGGAAGTTGGGATTTTTTATGGGTTTTATTTTTGGGCAATCATTCAGACCTACAAAATGTAATAATGATCGGACGACTATATCCTATAGCTGCCATATAACTGATTGATCGAAAATTCAATTACTTTGATGTTTGACAAGTTAGGAACTTGAGATTTTCTATGGGTTTTATTTAGCCAGTCAATCCGACCTACCAAATTTCATAAGGATCGACCGACTATAGGCCATAGCTGCCATATAACTGATTGATCGGAAATGCCATAACTTTGGTGTTTGACAAGATAGAAACTTCAGATTTTCTATGGGTTTTATTTAGCCAGTCAATCCGACCTACCAAATTTCATAAGGATCGACCGACTATAGCCCATAGCTGCCATATAACTGATTGATCGGAAATGCCATAACTTTGGTGTTTGATAAGTAAGGAACTTGGGAGTTTTTATGAGCTTTAGTTTGGTTTTTTAGGAAGTTGGGATTTTTTATGGGTTTTATTTTTGGGCAATCATTCAGACCTACAAAATGTAATAATGATCGACCGACTATATCCTATAGCTGCCATATAACTGATTGATCGGAAACGCCATAACTTTGGTGTTTAATAAGTTAGAAAGTTGGGATTTTTTATGGGTTTTATTTTTGGGCAATCATTCAGACCTACAAAATGTAATAATTATCGACCGACTATATCCTATAGCTGCCATATAACTGATTGATCGGAAACGCCATAACTTTGGTGTTTAATAAGTTAGGAAGTTGGGATTTTTATGGGTTTTATTTTTGGGCAATCATTCAGACCTACAAAATGTCAAATAATGATCGGACGACTATATCCTATAGCTGCCATATAACTGATTGATCGAAAATTCAATAACTTTGATGTTTGACAAGTTAGGAACTTGAGATTTTCAATGGGTTTTATTTAGCCAGTCAATCCGACCTACCAAATTTCATAAGGAACGGCCGACTATATCTTATAGCTGCCATATAACTGATTGATCGGAAATGCAATAACTTTGGTGTTTGTTCAGTTAGGAAGTTGGGATTTTTATGGGTTTTAGTTTTGGGCAATCATTCAGACCTACAAAATGTAATAATGATCGACCGACTATATCCTATAGCTGCCATATAACTGATTGATCGGAAATGCCATAACTTTGGTGTTTGATAAGTTAGAAAGTTGGGATTTTCTATGGGTTTTATTTTTGGGCAATCATTCAGACCAACAAAATGTAATCATTATCGACCGACTATATCCTATAGCTGCCATATAACTGATTGATCGGAAACGCCATAACTTTGGTGTTTAATAAGTTAGAAAGTTGGGATTTTTTATGGGTTTTATTTTTGGGCAATCATTCAGACCTACAAAATGTAATAATGATCGGACGACTATATCCTATAGCTGCCATATAACTGATTGATCGAAAATTCAATAACTTTGATGTTTGACAAGTTAGGAACTTGAGATTTTCTATGGGTTTTATTTAGCCAGTCAATCCGACCTACCAAATTTCATAAGGATCGACTGACTATAGCCCATAGCTGCCATATAACTGATTGATCGGAAATGCCATAACTTTGGTGTTTGACAAGATAGAAACTTCAGATTTTCTATGGGTTTTATTTAGCCGGTCAATCCGACCTACCAAATTTCATAAGGATCGACCGACTATAGCCCATAACTGCCATATAACTGATTGATCGGAAATGCCATAACTTTGGTGTTTGATAAGTAAGGAGTTTTTATGAGCTTTAGTTTTGGTCAATCAATCCGACCTACCAAATTTCATAGGGATCGGTGGACTATATCCTATAGCTGCTATATGACTGATTGATCGGAAATGCCATAACGTTGGTGCTCGTAATCTTTGGAAGCTGGAATTTTCTATGGGTTTTATTATTGGCCAATCAATCCGACCTACCAAATTTCATAAGGATCGACCGACTATATCTTATAGCTGCCATATAACTGATTGATCGGAAATACAATAACTTTGGTGTTTGTTCAGTTAGGAAGTTATGATTTCTTATGTGTTTTATTTTTGGACAATCAATCCGAGCTACAAAATTTCATAAGGATCGACCAACTATATGCTATAGCTGCCATATAACTGATTGATCGGAAATGCAATAACTTTGATGTTTGACCATATAGGAACTTCAGATTTTCTATGGGTTTTATTTAGCCTATCACTCCGACCTACCAAATTTCATAAGGATCGACCGAATATAGCCCATAGCTGCCATATAACTGATTGATCGGAAATGCCATAACTTTGGTGTTTGATAAGTAAGGAACTTGGGAGTTTTTATGGGTTTTAGTTTTGGCCAATCAATCCGACCTACCAAATTTCAAAGGGATCGGTGGACTATATCCTATAGCTGCCATATAACTGATTGATCGGAAATGCCATAACGTTGGTGCTCGTAATCTTTGGAAGCTGGAATTTTCTATGGGTTTTATTATTGGCCAATCAATCCGACCTACCAAATTTCATAAGGATCGGCTGACTATATCCTATAGCCGCCAGATTACTGACTGATCGGAAACGCCATAACTTTGGTGTTTAATAAGTTAGGAAGTTGGGATTTTTTATGGGTTTTATTTTTGGGCAATCATTCAGACCTACAAAATGTAATAATGATCGGACGACTATATCCTATAGCTGCCATATAACTGATTGATCGAAAATTCAATAACTTTGATGTTTGACAAGTTAGGAACTTGAGATTTTCTATGGGTTTTATTTAGCCAGTCAATCCGACCTACCAAATTTCATAAGGATCGGCCGACTATATCCTATAGCTGCCATATAACTGATTGATCGGAAATGCCATAACTTTGGTGTTTGACAAGATAGGAACTTCAGATTTTCTATGGGTTTTATTTAGCCAGTCAATCCGACCTACCAAATTTCATAAGGATCGACCGACTATAGCCCATAGCTGCCATATAACTGATTGATCGGAAATGCCATAACTTTGGTGTTTGATAAGTAAGGAACTTGGGAGTTTTTATGGGTTTTAGTTTTGGCCAATCAATCCGACCTACCAAATTTCATAGGGATCGGTGGACTATATCCTATAGCTGCCATATAACTGATTGATCGGAAATGCCATAACGTTGGTGCTCGTAATCTTTGGAAGCTGGAATTTTCTATGGGTTTTATTATTGGCCAATCAATCCGACCTACCAAATTTCATAAGGATCGGCCGACTATATCTTATAGCTGCCATATAACTGATTGATCGGAAATGCCATAACTTTGGTGTTTGTTAAGTTAGGAAGTTGGGATTTTTTATGGGTTTTATTTTTGGGCAATCAATCCGACCTACAAAATTTCATAAGGATCGGCCGACTATATCCTATAGCTGCCATATAACTGATTGATCGGAAATGCAATAACATTGATGTTTGACAAGTTAGGAACTTGAGATTTTCTATGGGTTTTATTTAGCCAGTCAATCCGACCTACCAAATTTCATAAGGATCGACCGACTATAGCCCATAGCTGCCATATAACTGATTGATCGGAAATGCCATAACTTTGGTGCTTGTAGTGTTAGGAAGTTGGAATTTTCTATGGGTTTTATATTTGGCCAATCAATCCGACCTACCAAATTTCATAGGGATCGGTCGACTATATCCTATAGCTGCCACAAACCTGATTGATCGGAAATGCCATAACTTTGGTGTTTGATAAGTTAGGAACTTGAGATTTTCTATGGGTTTTATTTTTGGCCAGTCAATCTGACCTACCAAATTTCATAAGGAACGGCCGACTATGTCCTATAGCTGCCATATAACTGATTGATCGGAAATGCCATAACTTTGGTGCTTGTAGTGTTAGGAAGTTGGAATTTTATATGGGTTTTATTATTGGCCAATCAATCCGACCTACCAAATTTCATAAGGATCGACTGACTATATCTTATAGCTGCCACATAACCTGATTGATCGGAAATGCCATAACTTTGGGGTTTGATAAGTTAGGAACTTGAGATTTTCTATGGGTTTTATTATTGGCCAATAAATCCGACCTACCAAATTTCATAAGGATCGACTGACTATATCCTATAGCTGCCATATAACTGATTGATCGGAAATGCCATAACTTTGGTGTTTGACAAGATAGGAACTTCAGATTTTCTATGGGTTTTATTTAGCCAGTCAATCCGACGTACCAAATTTCATAAGGATAGACCGACTATAGCCCATAGCTGCCATATAACTGATTGATCGGAAATACCATAACTTTGGTGTTTGATAAGTAAGACACTTGGGAGTTTTTATGGGTTTTAGTTTTGGCCAATCAATCCGATCTACCAAATTTCATAGGGATCGGTGGACTATATCCTATAGCTGCCATATAACTGATTGATCGGAAATGCCATAACCATAGTCTCTCAGTTTTAAAGATATCGAATTGAAACTTTGCACACACCCTTCTTTCCTTTGCACGCAGTATATAGGATGGAACGGCCGGGATCGGCCGAATATATCCTATAGCTGCCATATAACTGTCATATGGCATATGGGTTTTATTTTAGGCCAATGAATCCGACCTACAAAATTTCATAAGGATCGACCGACTATATCCTATATATCCTATAGCTCCTATAAGAACAACAGGGTGAAATCGGTCAAAATTTGATGTTTTTCAGATTATTTCGCTATTGACATAAATTTGTCCAAGTCTTATTTATTTACTCATACCTTGATCAGGGTAAAGGCAATTGCCGATCGGACTTCTATATTTTATAGCTTCCGTAGGAATAATTGTTAAAGGCTGTAAGTCGGAAATGCAATAACTTTGATGTTTGACCATATAGGCACTTCAGATTTTCTATGGGTTTTATTAAGCCAGTCAATCCGACCTACCAAATTTCATAAGGATCGACCGACTATAGCCCATAGCTGCCATATAACTGATTGATCGGAAATGCCATAACTTTGGTGTTTGATAAGTAAGGAACTTGGGAGTTTTTCTGAGTTTTAGTTTTGGCCAATCAATCCGACCTACCAAATTTCATAGGGATCGGTGGACTATATCCTATAGCTGCCATATAACTGATTGATCGGAAATGCCATAACGTTGGTGCTCGTAATCTTTGGAAGCTGGAATTTTCTATGGGTTTTATTATTGGCCAATCAATCCGACCTACCAAATTTCATAAGGATCGACCGACTATATCTTATAGCTGCCATATAACTGATTGATCGGAAATGCAATAACTTTGGTGTTTGTTCAGTTAGGAAGTTAAGATTTCTTATGTGTTTTATTTTTGGGCAATCAATCCGACCTACAAAATTTCATAAGGATCGACCGACTATATCCTATAGCTGCCATATAACTGATTGATCGGAAATGCAATAACTTTGATGTTTGACAAGATAGGAACTTCAGATTTTCTATGGGTTTTATTTAGCCAGTCAATCCGACCTACCAAATTTCATAAGGATCGACCGACTATAGCCCATAGCTGCCATATAACTGATTGATCGGAAATGCCATAACTTTGGTGCTTGTAGTGTTAGGAAGTTGGAATTTTCTATGGGTTTTATATTTGGCCAATCAATCCGACCTACCAAATTTCATAGGGATCGGTCGACTATATCCTATAGCTGCCACAAACCTGATTGATCGGAAATGCCATAACTTTGGTGTTTGATAAGTTAGGAACTTGAGATTTTCTATGGGTTTTATTTTTGGCCAGTCAATCCGACCTACCAAATTTCATAAGGATCGACCGACTATGTCCTATAGCTGCCATATAACTGATTGATCGGAAATGCCATAACTTTGGTGCTTGTAGTGTTAGGAAGTTGGAATTTTCAATGGGTTTTATATTTGGCCAATCAATCCGACCTACCAAATTTCATAGGGATCGGTCGACTATATCCTATAGCTGCCACAAACCTGATTGATCGGAAATGCCATAACTTTGGTGTTTGATAAGTTAGGAACTTCAGATTTTCTATGGGTTTCATTTAGCCAGTCAATCCGACCTACCAAATTTCATAAGGATCGACCGAGTATAGCCCATAGCTGCCATATAACTGATTGATCGGAAATGCCATAACTTTGGTGTTTGACAAGATAGGAACTTTAGATTTTCTATGGGTTTTATTTAGCCAGTCAATCCGACGTACCAAATTTCATAAGGATAGACCGACTATAGCCCATAGCTGCCATATAACTGATTGATCGGAAATACCATAACTTTGGTGTTTGATAAGTAAGACACTTGGGAGTTTTTATGGGTTTTAGTTTTGGCCAATCAATCCGATCTACCAAATTTCATAGGGATCGGTGGACTATATCCTATAGCTGCCATATAACTGATTGATCGGAAATGCCATAACCATAGTCTCTCAGTTTTAAAGATATCGAATTGAAACTTTGCACACACCCTTCTTTCCTTTGCACGCAGTATATAGGATGGAACGGCCGGGATCGGCCGAATATATCCTATAGCTGCCATATAACTGCCATATGGCATATGGGTTTTATTTTAGGCCAATGAATCCGACCTACAAAATTTCATAAGGATCGACCGACTATATCCTATATATCCTATAGCTCCTATAGGAACAACAGGGTGAAATCGGTCAAAATTTGATGTTTTTCAGATTATTTCGCTATTGACATAAATTTGTCCAAGTCTTATTTATTTACTCATACCTTGATCAGGGTAAAGGCAATTGCCGATCGGACTTCTATATTTTATAGCTTCCGTAGGAATAATTGTTAAAGGCTGTAAGTTAGGAAGTTGGGATTTTCTATGGGTTTTATATTCGGTCTATCAATCCGACCTACCAAATTTCATAAGGATCGGCTGACTATATCCTATAGCCGCCATATAACTGATTGATCGGAAATGCCATAACTTTGGTGTTTAATAAGTTAGGAAGTTGGGATTTTTTATGGGTTTTATTTTTGGGCAATCAATCAGACCTACAAAATGTAATAATGATCGGCCGACTATATTCTATAGCTGCCATATAACTGATTGACCGGAAATTCAATAACTTTGATGTTTGACAAGTTAGGAACTTTAGATTTTCTATGGGTTTTATTTAGCCAGTCAATCCGACCTACCAAATTTCATAAGGATCGGCCGACTATATCCTATAGCTGCCATATAACTGATTGATCGGAAATGCCATAACTTTGGTGTTTGAAAAGTTAGGAAACTTGGAATTTTCTATGGGTTTTATATTTGGCCAATCAATCCGACCTACCAACTTTCATAGGGATCGGTCGACTATATCTTATAGCTGCCATAAAACTGATTGATCGGAAATGCCATAACTTTGGTGTTTGATAAGTTAGGAACTTGAGATTTTCTATGGGTTTTATTTTTGGCCAGTCAATCCGACCTACCAAATTTCATAAGGATCGGCCGACTATATCCTATAGCTGCCATATAACTGATTGATCGGAAATGCCATAACTTTGGTGTTTGATAAGTTAGGAAGTTGGAAGTTTTCTATGGGTTTTATATTTGGCCAATCAATCCGACCTACCAAATTTCATAAGGATCGACCGACTATAGCCCATAGCTGCCATATAACTGATTGATCGGAAATGCCATAACTTTGGTGTTTGATAAGTTAGGAACTTGAGGATTTTTCTATGGGTTTTATTTTTGGGCAATCAATCCGACCTACAAAATTTCATAAGGATCGACCGACTATATCCTATAGCTGCCATATAACTGATTGATCGGAAATGCCATAACTTTGGTGTTTGACAAGATAGGAACTTTAGATTTTCTATGGGTTTTATTTAGCCAGTCAATCCGACGTACCAAATTTCATAAGGATAGACCGACTATAGCCCATAGCTGCCATATAACTGATTGATCGGAAATACCATAACTTTGGTGTTTGATAAGTAAGACACTTGGGAGTTTTTATGGGTTTTAGTTTTGGCCAATCAATCCGATCTACCAAATTTCATAGGGATCGGTGGACTATATCCTATAGCTGCCATATAACTGATTGATCGGAAATGCCATAACCATAGTCTCTCAGTTTTAAAGATATCGAATTGAAACTTTGCACACACCCTTCTTTCCTTTGCACGCAGTATATAGGATGGAACGGCCGGGATCGGCCGAATATATCCTATAGCTGCCATATAACTGCCATATGGCATATGGGTTTTATTTTAGGCCAATGAATCCGACCTACAAAATTTCATAAGGATCGACCGACTATATCCTATATATCCTATAGCTCCTATAGGAACAACAGGGTGAAATCGGTCAAAATTTGATGTTTTTCAGATTATTTCGCTATTGACATAAATTTGTCCAAGTCTTATTTATTTACTCATACCTTGATCAGGGTAAAGGCAATTGCCGATCGGACTTCTATATTTTATAGCTTCCGTAGGAATAATTGTTAAAGGCTGTAAGTTAGGAAGTTGGGATTTTCTATGGGTTTTATATTCGGTCTATCAATCCGACCTACCAAATTTCATAAGGATCGGCTGACTATATCCTATAGCCGCCATATAACTGATTGATCGGAAATGCCATAACTTTGGTGTTTAATAAGTTAGGAAGTTGGGATTTTTTATGGGTTTTATTTTTGGGCAATCAATCAGACCTACAAAATGTAATAATGATCGGCCGACTATATCCTATAGCTGCCATATAACTGATTGATCGGAAATTCAATAACTTTGATGTTTGACAAGTTAGGAACTTGAGATTTTCTATGGGTTTTATTTAGCCAGTCAATCCGACCTACCAAATTTCATAAGGAACGGCCGACTATATCCTATAGCTGCCATATAACTGATTGATCGGAAATGCCATAACTTTGGTGTTTGACAAGATAGGAACTTCAGATTTTCTATGGGTTTTATTTAGCCAGTCAATCCGACCTACCAAATTTCATAAGGATCGACCGACTATAGCCCATAGCTGCCATATAACTGATTGATCGGAAATGCCATAACTTTGGTGTTTGATAAGTAAGGAACTTGGGAGTTTTTATGGGTTTTATTTAGCCAGTCAATCCGACCTACCAAATTTCATAAGGATCGACCGACTATAGCCCATAGCTGCCATATAACTGATTGATCGGAAATGCCATAACTTTGGTGTTTGATAAGTAAGGAACTTGGGAGTTTTTATGGGTTTTAGTTTTGGCCAATCAATCCGACCTACCAAATTTCATAGGGATCGGTGGACTATATCCTATAGCTGCTATATGACTGATTGATCGGAAATGCCATAACGTTGGTGCATGTAATCTTTGGAAGCTGGAATATTCTATGGGTTTTATTATTGGCCAATCAATCCGACCTACCAAATTTCATAAGGATCGACCGACTATATCTTATAGCTGCCATATAACTGATTGATCGGAAATGCAATAACTTTGGTGTTTGTTCAGTTAGGAAGTTAAGATTTCTTATGTGTTTTATTTTTGGGCAATCAATCCGACCTACAAAATTTCATAAGGATCGACCGACTATATCCTATAGCTGCCATATAACTGATTGATCGGAAATGCAATAACTTTGATGTTTGACAAGATAGGAACTTCAGATTTTCTATGGGTTTCATTTAGCCAGTCAATCCGACCTACCAAATTTCATAAGGATCGACCGACTATAGCCCATAGCTGCCATATAACTGATTGATCGGAAATGCCATAACTTTGGTGCTTGTAGTGTTAGGAAGTTGGAATTTTCTATGGGTTTTATATTTGGCCAATCAATCCGACCTACCAAATTTCATAGGGATCGGTCGACTATATCCTATAGCTGCCACAAACCTGATTGATCGGAAATGCCATAACTTTGGTGTTTGATAAGTTAGGAACTTGAGATTTTCTATGGGTTTTATTTTTGGCCAGTCAATCTGACCTACCAAATTTCATAAGGAACGGCCGACTATGTCCTATAGCTGCCATATAACTGATTGATCGGAAATGCCATAACTTTGGTGCTTGTAGTGTTAGGAAGTTGGAATTTTCTATGGGTTTTATTTTTGGCCAATCAATCCGACCTACCAAATTTCATAAGGATCGACCGACTATATCCTATAGCTGCCATATAACTGATTGATCGGAAATGCCATAACTTTGGTGTTTGTTAAGTGAGGAAGTTGGGATTTACTATGGGTTTTATTTTTGGCCAATCAATCCGACCTACCAAATTTCATAAGGATCGACCGACTATATCCTATAGCTGCCATATAACTGATTGATCGGAAATGCCATAACTTTGGTGTTTGACAAGTAAAAACTTGGAAGCTGGAATTTTCTATGGGTTTTATTTTTGCGCAATCAATCCGACCTACCAAATTTCATAAGGATCGACCGACTATATCCTATAGCTGCCATATAACTGATTGATCGGAAATGCCATAACTTTGGTGTTTGATAAGATAGGAACTTGAGATTTTCTATGGGTTTATTTTTATTTAGTCAATCCGACCTACCAAATTTCATAAGGATCGACCGACTATATGCCCATAGCTGCCATATAACTGATTGATCGGAAATGCCATAACTTTGGTGTTTGATAAGTAAGGAACTTGGGAGTTTTTATGGGTTTTAGTTTTGGCCAATCAATCCGACCTACCAAATTTCATAGGGATCGGTGGACTATATCCTATAGCTGCCATATAACTGATTGATCGGAAATGCCATAACGTTGGTGCTTGTAATATTAGGAAGCTGGAATTTTCGATGTGTTTTATATTTGCGCAGTCAATCCGACCTACCAAATTTCATAAGGATCGGCCGACTATATCCTATAGCTGCCATATAACTGATTGATCGGAAATGCAATAACTTTGGTGTTTGTTCAGTTAGGAAGTTGGGATTTTTTATGGGTTTTATTTTTGGCCAATCAATCCGACCTACCAAATTTCATAAGGATCGGCCGACTATATCCTATAGCTGCCATATAACTGATTGATCGGAAATGCCATAACTTTGGTGTTTGACAAGATAGGAACTTCAGATTTTCTATGGGTTTTATTTAGCCAGTCAATCCGACCTACCAAATTTCATAAGGATAGACCGACTATAGCCCATAGCTGCCATATAACTGATTGATCGGAAATGCCATAACTTTGGTGTTTTGATAAGTAAGGAACTTGGGAGTTTTTATGGGTTTTAGTTTTGGCCAATCAATCCGACCTACCAAATTTCATAGGGATCGGTGGACTATATCCTATAGCTGCCATATAACTGATTGATCGGAAATGCCATAACGTTGGTGCTCGTAATCTTTGGAAGCTGGAATTTTCTATGGGTTTTATTATTGGCCAATCAATCCGACCTACCAAATTTCATAAGGATCGACCGACTATATCTTATAGCTGCCATATAACTGATTGATCGGAAATGCAATAACTTTGGTGTTTGTTCAGTTAGGAAGTTAAGATTTCTTATGGGTTTTATTTTTGGCCAATCAATCCGACCTACCAAATTTCATAAGGATCGGTGGACTATATCCTATAGCTGCCATATAACTGATTGATCGGAAATGCAATAACTTTGATGTTTGACAAGATAGGAACTTCAGATTTTCTATGGGTTTCATTTAGCCAGTCAATCCGACCTACCAAATTTCATAAGGATCGACCGACTATAGCCCATAGCTGCCATATAACTGATTGATCGGAAATGCCATAACTTTGGTGCTTGTAGTGTTAGGAAGTTGGAATTTTCTATGGGTTTTATATTTGGCCAATCAATCCGACCTACCAAATTTCATAAGGATCGACCGACTATATCTTATAGCTGCCATATAACTGATTGATCGGAAATGCCATAACTTTGGTGTTTGATAAGTAAGAAACTTGGGAGTTTTTATGGGTTTTAGTTTTGGCCAATCAATCCGATCTACCAAATTTCATAGGGATCGGTGGACTATATCCTATAGCTGTCATATAACTGATTGATCGGAAATGCCATAACCATAGTCTCTCAGTTTTAAAGATTTCAAATTGAAACTTTGCACACACCCTTCTTTCCTTTGCACGCAGTATATAAGATGGAACGGCCGGGATCGGCCGAATATATCCTATAGCTGCCATATAACTGCCATATGGCATATGGGTTTTATTTTAGGCCAATGAATCCGACCTACAAAATTTCATAAGGATCGACCGACTATATCCTATATATCCTATAGCTCCCATAGGAACAACAGAGTGAAATCGGTCAAAATTTGATGTTTTTCAGATTATTTCGCTATTGACATAAATTTGTCCAAGTCTTATTTATTTACTCATACCTTGATCAGGGTAAAGGCACTTGCCGATCGGACGTCTATATTTTATAGCTTCCGTAGGAATAATTGTTAAAGGCTGTAAGTTAGGAAGTTGGGATTTTCTATGGGTTTTATATTTGGTCTATCAATCCGACCTACCAAATTTCATAAGGATCGGCTGACTATATCCTATAGCCGCCATATAACTGATTGATCGGAAATGCCATAACTTTGGTGTTTAATAAGTTAGGAAGTTGGGATTTTTTATGGGTTTTATTTTTGGGCAATCAATCAGACCTACAAAATGTAATAATGATCGGCCGACTATATCCTATAGCTGCCATATAACTGATTGATCGGAAATTCAATAACTTTGATGTTTGACAAGTTAGGAACTTGAGATTTTCTATGGGTTTTATTTAGCCAGTCAATCCGACCTACCAAATTTCATAAGGAACGGCCGACTATATCCTATAGCTGCCATATAACTGATTGATCGGAAATGCCATAACTTTGGTGTTTGACAAGATAGGAACTTCAGATTTTCTATGGGTTTTATTTAGCCAGTCAATCCGACCTACCAAATTTCATAAGGATCGACCGACTATAGCCCATAGCTGCCATATAACTGATTGATCGGAAATGCCATAACTTTGGTGTTTGATAAGTAAGGAACTTGGGAGTTTTTATGAGTTTTAGTTTTGGCCAATCAATCCGACCTACCAAATTTCATAGGGATCGGTGGACTATATCCTATAGCTGCCATATAACTGATTGATCGGAAATGCCATAACTTTGGTGCTCGTTAACTCTTTGGAAGCTGGAATATTCTATGGGTTTTATTATTGGCCAATCAATCCGACCTACCAAATTTCATAAGGATCGACCGACTATATCTTATAGCTGCCATATAACTGATTGATCGGAAATGCAATAACTTTGGTGTTTGTTCAGTTAGGAAGTTAAGATTTCTTATGTGTTTTATTTTTGGCCAATCAATCCGACCTACCAAATTTCATAGGGATCGGTGGACTATATCCTATAGCTGCTATATGACTGATTGATCGGAAATGCCATAACTTTGGTGTTTTATAAGTAAGGAACTTGGGAGTTTTTATGGGTTTTATTATTGGCCAATCAATCCGACCTACCAAATTTCATAAGGATCGACCGACTATATCTTATAGCTGCCATATAACTGATTGATCGGAAATGCCATAACTTTGGTGCTTGTAATGTTAGGAAGTTGGAATTTTCTATGGGTTTTATTTTTGGCCAATCAATCCGACCTACCAAATTTCATAGGGATCGGTCGACTATATCCTATAGCTGCCATATAACCTGATTGATCGGAAATGCCATAACTTTGGTGTTTGATAAGTTAGGAAGTTGAGGAATTTTTTATGGGTTTTATTATTGGCCAACCAATCCGACCTACCAAATTTCATAAGGATCGACCGACTATATCCTATAGCTGCCATATAACTGATTAATCGGAAATGCAATAACTTTGGTGTTTGTCCAGTTAGGAACTTGGAGATTTTCTATGGGTTTTATTTAGGGCCAATCAATCCGACCTACCAAATTTCATAAGGATCGGCTGACTATATCCTATAGCTGCCATATAACTGATTGATCGGAAATGCCATAACTTTGGTGTTTGACAAGATAGGAACTTCAGATTTTCTATGGGTTTTATTTAGCCAGTCAATCCGACCTACCAAATTTCATAAGGATCGACCGACTATAGCCCATAGCTGCCATATAACTGATTGATCGGAAATGCCATAACTTTGGTGTTTGATAAGTAAGGAACTTGGGAGTTTTTATGGGTTTTAGTTTTGGCCAATCAATCCGACCTACCAAATTTCATAGGGATCGGTGGACTATATCCTATAGCTGCCATATAACTGATTGATCGGAAATGCCATAACTTTGGTGTTTGTAAGTTTTGGAAGCTTAAGATTTCTTATGGGTTTTATTATTGGCCAATCAATCCGACCTACCAAATTTCATAAGGATCGACCGACTATATCCTATAGCTGCCATATAACTGATTGATCGGAAATGCAATAACTTTGATGTTTGACAAGATAGGAACTTCAGATTTTCTATGGGTTTTATTTAGCCAGTCAATCCGACCTACCAAATTTCATAAGGATCGACCGACTATAGCCCATAGCTGCCATATAACTGATTGATCGGAAATGCCATAACTTTGGTGCTTGTAATGTTAGGTAGCTGGAATTTTCTATGAGTTTTATATTTGGCCAATCAATCCGACCTACCAAATTTCATAGGGATCGGTCGACTATATCCTATAGCTGCCATAAACCTGATTGATCGGAAATGCCATAACTTTGGTGTTTGATAAGTTAGGAACTTGGGAGATTTTCTATGGGTTTTATTTTTGGCCAATCAATCCGACCTACCAAATTTCATAAGGATCGGCCGACTATATCCTATAGCTGCCATATAACTGATTGATCGGAAATGCCATAACTTTGGTGTTTAATAAGTTAGGAAGTTGGAATTTTCTATGGGTTTTATTTTGGCCAATCAATCCGACCTACCAAATTTCATAAGGATCGGCCGACTATATCCTATAGCTGCCATATAACTGATTGATCGGAAATGCCATAACTTTGGTGCTTGTAATGTTAGGAAGTTGGAATTTTCTATGGGTTTTATTATTTGGCCAATCAATCCGACCTACCAAATTTCATAAGGATCGACCGACTATATCCTATAGCTGCCATATAACTGATTGATCGGAAATGCCATAACTTTGCTGTTTGTAAAGTTAGGAAGTTGGGATTTTCTATGGGTTCTTTATTTGGCCAATCAATCCGACCTACCAAATTTCATAAGGATCGACCGACTATATCCTATAGCTGCCATATAACTGATTGATCGGAAATGCCATAACTTTGGTGTTTGACAAGATAGGAACTTCAGATTTTCTATGGGTTTTATTTAGCCAGTCCGACCTACCAAATTTCATAAGGATCGACCGACTATAGCCCATAGCTGCCATATAACTGATTGATCGGAAATGACATAACTTTGGTGTTTGATAAGTAAGGAACTTGGGAGTTTTTATGGGTTTTAGTTTTGGCCAATCAATCCGACCTACCAAATTTCATAGGGATCGGTGGACTATATCCTATAGCTGCTATATGACTGATTGATCGGAAATGCCATAACGTTGGTGCTCGTAAAATTTGGAAGCTGGAATTTTCTATGGATTTTATTATTGGCCAATCAATCCGACCTACCAAATTTCATAAGGATCGGCTGACTATATCTTATAGCTGCCATATAACTGATTGATCGGAAATGCCATAACTTTGGTGCTTGTAGTGTTAGGAAGTTGGAATTTTCTATGGGTTTTATATTTGGCCAATCAATTCGACCTACCAAATTTCATAGGGATCGGTCGACTATATCCTATAGCTGCCACAAACCTGATTGATCGGAAATGCCATAACTTTGGTGTTTGATAAGTTAG